>JAWPHD010013737.1:0-66137 GCA_037043455.1 Cyrtodaria siliqua | reverse complement strand
GGGAGAAAATATGTTCCTCTAAACCAATCAGTTAAAAACATTCGATTAAAACTACTGGGTAAATATCCATATCACAGTTAGAGAATTCCTACAGATCACAATCATCATTTATTGTGCCATAGGAAATTCTTAAAACTGGTCCAATAGTTGCTGTCATGGTACAGATACGTCATGGAATGTTGGAGGGATGGCTGCAGAGTGTCTTTCTGGTACTCAAACTGCCACAGCACTATGGCCCAGACTATGGCACCAAACCACCGGAACGTGTCACCTTTTGGTTGAGGAATATAACCTCGCTTGACTGCCATTTTAGCAAGTCCATAGAGGACTCGTGATAAAAGGTACAGGTTTATCTGAAATGAACAATTATTTAAACAAATACAGTAAACCATATCAGTCACAAAATGTTGCTCATTACTGGAGATTTACTACAAAATCATTTTTGTGCAAAGAGTAGTTTTGAAGTTTTGGGTATCCATTGCAGGTAGAAAATCCAACCCAAAGTAAAACTGTTCTGATCAGAATCAAGGCTACAAAAGAAAAGCCAAATCAATGGATGACAGCATTTCACAGTGCTCCGTTAGGTTACTTTACTATATATCGAGTTACATTTTCCTTGTATAATGAATGGTGTTTTATGGCACGTCCACACATAAATAGGTCATATTGTGCGCAAAAACTGATGAGTCATGAAAGAATGAAGTAGTAATTAAAAATAATGTAAACGTATAAAGATAAAACTATCTACAAATAACGGATGATATGGTAGCAATATAAACTATGTATATATGTAAATCAACAAATGACGGCCTTGTAAACAAGTTAATATATAGAGGAAAATATTATATTGATTAATCATTTATAAAGTCTGATTTCTTTAAGGAAATCTAAAACAAGACTATAATCTATAGTATCAAATAACTCTTTGTCGCATAGGATCAAAGTCTACACATTCCAACAAGATATGTTTGACTGTTAACGGTGCAAAACAGGGTATACATTCTGGCAACTGCTCACCTTGCAATATATATGAATGAGTACAGCGTGTATGCCCTATCCTGACCCTGGCTAGGACAACTTCCTCTCGACGAATGAGTCTACTAGAAGGACGCCATTCTCCGAGTAACGGTTTAATGGAATGGAGTTTATTGTTCACCGACAAGTCCCAAGCGGCTTGCCAAGAGTTGCATATATATGTGTTGATACAACTTTTAAAATCAGTATAAGGTAATTTGGTATTAGATATATGTAAACCTAATGCTGCCTTAGCAGCACTATCAGCCCTATCATTACCACGTATTCCTACATGGAAGCCAACAGAAAATAATAACATTATCAACTATAAGAGAATTGTACTTTTCTATAAGTTGAAGCACAACTGGATTATCATGTTTCATATTACCCAGTGCTTGAAGAGATGAAAGGGAATCAGAAAAGATTACGAAATGGTCATCATCAGATTCCTGAATAAAACTTAAGGCAAAATAGAGGCCTTGTCAGGCAGGTGGCTCTTTATGCTATGTTTGTGAACAACCGTTGCTGCAGCTACCTTGTCTCCATCTTTAGAACCATCTGTGTATATATGTTGAAAGTTACTGTATTTCGATTTAATTTCATTAAATTTGCTTTGAAAGATAGTAGGATCTGTAATGGATTTGTTATTATTACAAAGATCAAAAATAATTGTATAAAGGATCCGAGAAAAAGTGTAGTGTTGTACTGATAATGTGGAGTTCGGTTTCCATAATGTAACTGTAACCTTTTTTTTATTTACAATTATTAAAACTTAAACGCAAGACCTATAATTTCATGACTAAGACAAGATAAAGATCTCAAATGATTAACTGAAATTACCTGTTCATTAACTTTATTATAGTTTCCGAACACAAAGTAACCACCAATGAAGGCTGCTATCAAGGAATGCATCTGGGATTTCTCAGTCTGCATATGCTCCATCATGCTAGTCAAACTTTTGTAGATGAACACAAAGGCGGCTAGATTCCTTGAATGGGTTAAAGTTGCTTCAAATATAGCTTGGACTTTTTTTGACAAGCTGGAAAAGAGTGAAGAAAATTCAAGTGATCCCATGAATGCTACCATTAAGCATATTCATAAAGTAAATATTAAAATCCTACACAGATTTAAAATGAATACAGGTACTGCTGTGCAAATATTCTATACATGTACTGCAAATATTCTAAACATGACGTATTGTGAATATTCCGTGTACTGCATTTATTCTATACATGTACTGTTAATATTCCATTTAGTGCAAATGTTCTATAAATGTACTGTTAATATTCCATTTAGTGCAAATATTCAATACCTGTACTGTTAATATTCCATTTAGTGCATATATTCAATACATGTACTGCAAACATTCCATGTAGCGTAAATATTCTATACATGAACTGTTAATATTCCATTTAGTGCAAATATTCTATACATGAACTGGTAATATTCCATTCCATACATGTACTATTAATATTCCATTTACTGCAAATATTCTATACATGTACTGTTAATATTCCATTTAGTGCAAATAGTGCAAATATTCAATACATTTACTGTTAATATTTCATTTAGTGCAAATATTCTATACATGTACTGCAAATATTCTATACATGTACTGCAAATATTCTAATTTCTATACATGTACTGCAAATATTCCATGAGGTGCAAATATTCTATACATATACTGCAAATATTCCATGTACTCCAAATATTCTATACCTGTACTGCAAATTAATATTCTAAACATGTACAGCAAATATTCCATGTACTGAACATTTTCTATACATGCACTGCAAATATTCCATGTACTTCAAATAGTCTATACATGTACTGCAAATATTCTAAACATGTACTGCAAATATTCCATGTACTGAATATATTCTATACATATACTAATAATACTGCAAATATTCCACATACTGCAAATATTTTATACATGTACTATAAATATTCTATACATGTACTACAAATATTCTATATTCAGAGATTTAATTTTAAACATATTTTTATGGCAATTATATATTAAGTTACACAGTATAAAAAAACAAAAAAACATTTGGCCAATATCGTATTTGCACTCATTCTGAAATCGTAAAGAAAGAAAAAAATCCCCTTTTGTTTATGTCTATATTTGTTGTATTATACAGTGCCCCAGATAACTTTTGGACCTATTGGGTATTTCACTCATAAAATTAAAATTAATTGAGTGAATTTCAAATTTTCAAAAATAATAGGGTAATTTGGGGATCAAATGTAAAACAAGCAAGGTAACTTATCCGTCTTTATGTGAGCTTTATTTACTTGTTATTCATGGCAGTGGTTTGTCAGTGTATTAATGATTGAGTGAAAAGGAAATTGCTTGCGTATCTGGTACGCATGTCAAGGAAATTAATTGGGTATTTGGCAATTTTAATTGAGTGAAATATGCAGATACACTGCTTATCTGGGGCACTGATTATATCTAAAAACATATTTGATGCATATTTTTAAAAACATATTTGATGCATATTTTATCATATAACTTTACGGTTTGCTGAGGGGTCACCATTAATTTGGCGATTGAAAAAAAAAAAGAAAAAAGTTACACAGTATATTAATATAGAATAATGAAAAGTTAAAGGATTGGAACGAAATACAAAGCTTATCGAGTTGCCTTCCTTCTTTTTAAAATGGTATATATATACAAATTATTTAGAAGTTATTTCCACACCAAAGGGTTGACACATCAGACGAGTTTCACAAGGATATCTTGATCGTAGTTTATGTTACAAACCTTCCTTTCTTGAACAGAAATGTCATAACCAGGGCATGTGGTAACCGCACTTTCACACCATATCTGAAAAAAGTAAAAAAAACAGATGTAGATGAAGGAAAACAACAGATGTATATGAAGGAAAACAACAGATGTAGATGAAGGAAAACAAAGGCTGTAGATGAAGGAAAACAACAGATGTAGATGAAGGAAAACAACAGATGTAGATGAAGGAAAACAAAGGCTGTAGATGAAGGAAAACAACAGATGTAGATGATGGGAAACAAAGGCTGTACATGAAGGAAAACAAAGGCTGTAGATAAAGGAAAACAACAGATGTAGATGAAGGAAAACAACAGATGTAGATGAAGGAAAACAAATGATGTAGATGAAGGAAAACAAAGGCTGTATATGAAGGAAAACAAAGGCTGTAGATGAAGGAAAACAACAGATGTAGATGAAGGAAAACAAAGGCTGTAGATGAAGGAAAACAAATGATGTAGATGAAGGAAAACAACCGGTGAAGAAGAAGGAAAACAAAGGCTGTAGATGAAGGAAAACAACAGATGTAGATGAAGGAAAACAAAGGCTGTAGATGAAGGAAAACAAATGATGTAGATGAAGGAAAAAAAAGGTTGCAGATGAAGGAAAACAAAGGTTGTAGATGAAGGAAAACAACAGATGTAGATGAAGGAAAACAAATGATGTAGATGAAGGAAAACAAAGGTTGTAGATGAAGGAAAAATGTAGATGAAGGAAAACAAAGGTTGTAGATGAAGGAAAAATGTAGATGAAGGAAACCAAAGGTTGTAGATGAAGGAAAACAAAGGTTGTAGATAGGTTGTAGATGAAGGAAAACAAAGGATGTAGATGAAGGAAAACAAAGGTTGTAGATGAAGGAAAACAAAAGGTTGTAGATGAAGGAAAACAAAGGTTGTAGATGAAGGAAAACAAAGGTTGTAGATGAAGGAAAACAAAGGTTGTAGATTATCATTTCGTTATGTTTGCAATCAGATAATTGCTCATCTTGTGTGATTATAATGGTCACCAATACATCACTGCAGTAGACTATCATCAGTGATATTATTTTGCATATATTGTGCAATTATGTTTAATGTAAGGTGCAAACTCACAAGCATACCATGTTATCTGAAGCATAACTGAAAAGACAAAGTAGTCCCAATAATATGCGTATGTCCACCTCATGTCAGAGCTGTATACCAAGACTGAAGAGTCATTTCAATCAGATGGAAACTGTAGGAGGAATTGCGCAACAAAGAATTGTGGTATGTACCTACATCTGAAATCATCCCTGCCCAACTAATGAATATAACTGCATGACACGCACACAAAAAAAATCAAACATGATCAGGGTAAGAAAATTTCACTCGTCCACTTGCCATGACAAGTGCTCATTCATGCAGGACCAGTAGAAATTCAGATAAAATTTATCAATTTGACCATTCAAATATTATGAAGGACGAGTAACTCAGAAACAAATTCTCCTGCCTAACCGGAAATTGTCACATGTTTGGAAAAGTTTCCAAATATGGGACTGTCCAACAAGATTTCAGACCGAGAATACATACAGTGTTTCTGAAAAAACCTAGATTGGCATGATATTCTTCTTTTGGTGAGTTTTATGCATGCATGATATTTAAGGTTTAGTTAATAGAAAAATATACGGTGGTTGCCTGTTACATAATGCATCTGTGTAGCGCTGTGGTCTAGCGGTAGAGCGTTGGACCCATGATCCAAACGTCGTGGGTTCGATCCCCGTCATAACCATATGCATTGTGTCCCTGAGCAAGACACTTTATCTGCATTGCTTAGTACTGGTTCTACCCATGAAGTCAATCAAGAAGTACCTTAGTCTAAGGCTTAGAAGCGAATAGCTTACAACAGGTATATAATACTGTAAGTCAAAATATCATTACTGTAATGACAATGTGAATAGAAAATTTAAAATTGTAAGTTGTATTTTTTTAAATTAAAAGTGGTGTACATACACTGCACCATTTCTGAGACCCTTTATCACAGATAACAGGGCTTTGTACTGTCCTGAAGCCAAAATGGCATTCACTGTTTGCATGGAGGCTGCCATTTTTGTGATCATGTGACAATGTACCTAATCTTACCTTTTTCAGGAAAGAGCTAAGGGAAATATCATTATTTAAATGTTATTCAATTGCACTTTTTATTAAAGTAATTGGTTTAATATAAAACAAAATATATGTTAAATTATTAAAATTATATTTATATTGCAAGTCTTGTTATAATTTGTTTTAAAACAAAATAATGATTAACCACACTATTTTCGATCGAAAACATATAATTGTTGGTCCATAAAAAAACATGGCCGCCTCCTTACAATATTTTTTGTAAGCCGATGTTCAATTTAAAATTGGTGTCGCAATGTCTAAGCTTGACTTAGAACAAAATCGTGTACAGCACCTTGGTGCTCTATGGGATAGCACACGTTTGACTTGCCCAAATCTGTCAACATTTTATCTGTAAGTTGTTATATCTTAAAAAATAATGTGTTTTCGCGACTTTTCATGCATTTTGTGTCGAAGATAGGGATCACTTTGTCGTCCGTCCGTCAGTCCGTCACTGTGTGTTTGTGTGTAGTTCATAGTTATAGCGGATTTATTCGCGGCAGAGATGAAAATCCTCTTAACGGTATCAACTTTTGTCCACATACTATGAGTTTGAAAAAATTATCACTTTGGTTTTAGATTTCGGCCAAGTATATGAGAGTCAAGCCTACGGAACGGGAATCCAGTAGCTACTTCCAGAGATCTACATGGTAATTTCTCTTCGGCGATGTCTCTTGTCGGGGTGCCAATGACGTAATTGGCGGACTATGTATGATCAATGTCATCAGAACTTTTCGTTAATTTCCGCAATTCATAATTTTGATAGAGCATCATCAAAAAAACTGACCAATCAGTGACCAGATATAAGACATAACCAAAACATTTTGATAGGTGATAAACTCGGTCTTTATCTTTGATGTTCAACCAAGTTTACTGTTAAAATAAAGGTATCTACAGTGTGATTCTTTTAAAACCCTGCCTATTTCATGCACATTTATGCAAAACGATTTAATATATATATGTATATGTTAAAATCAAAATCTTGAAAATTATCATCTTTTTACTCTGCCAATTTTTTTTGTTTTACTATAGAACCTAAGGATAAAAACCGAGTAATACAAATTTTATCACCTACTGAAAATCAAATCAAATATCAACATCTCTGTAATGCAAAATTATGAACTGATGAGGATAAATCAGTACTCATTAACTGTCACGAAAGTGACTAATTATCGACCAATAATCGATAAATACGACTAAATAGAACAATTTCAACTGACTGCAGGTCTTGCGTGAGTATCAGGAGTCATAACTTTACAATATATACTATTTAATTATAATATCACGCGTTTGATGCTGTGGCCTAATGGTTACAGCTCCCGACTTCTATGCAGAAAATCCGAGTTCAAGTCCCTAATTTTTTTGAAATATATTTTTTTCTCTTCACTGCAATAATAAATAATTATAAACTATTTGATGTGGACTGATTAAATATGGACGGTGAATTATCATGTAATATACAGTGCTCAAAGAAAATTATTTTAAGAGACAGGCCCAGGGCTTGTTGCTTCTGAAAATGGACAGGCCCCGATTTGAAATGGACAGGCCCTGATTTGAAATGGACAGGCCCTGATTTAAAATGGAAAGGTCCAATATTTTTTTCTTATTGGAAATGTGTCTTTATTCACTTTTATAGCACACATTAATTTTGTTACGTATGTATTAATCAAGCTCAGAACCTCCTCTGACTATATTTTTCTTTTTGCTACCACTTTATGCTCCCTGGTCAGCGGACTTATTTACCATTTCGTTTAAAATATGTTAGAATATTACATAGTAATTTATAACCAATGCAAAGGAGAGTACTAGCACTTTTGCCAAACAATAATAATCAGAGCCGACTTGGTGAAACTGGAGCTAAACTTGGAGACAAATTTTTAATCAGGTTTTATGAGACTATCAGAGCCTCCTCTGGCTATATTTTTTTCTTTTTGTCACCACTTTCTCCAAGTAAAGAATTAGGAGCCTAGACTAGAATTCATTTAAAAGTAGGATTCCAGGAACTCCTTACACCTTAAATAATGAATAGAAATATACTTTATATCTGTATTTATACATATACAGTATATATATTTTTCTTTCCACCAGCATGTATTTGTAAAGGACAGTTTTTCTTAATTGATTATGTAAAAAAAAAAAAAAAAAAAAAAAAAATATATATATATATATCCGAAATTATGTACCATCCGAACTACTATGACACCGCACTTTTACGGCCCGAACATTTCACAAACATTCAATCGAAATACCATCAATAACGATTTTTTTTCATGCATTAGTGTGTTTTTAATGACAAAAACGGTATTTCTTATCACAAAGGAAAGAAAACACAACCCTAATAGCAGAATAATGAGTTTTATGTCAACAATTGACGACCTCAAAGTTGTGACAAACTGCCGACACGAAGCCAGGCAAAATATTCAAACTTCTTATTGTTTCAATGTGTGTATAACACATTTTAATTACTTTATTGCAAGTGTTTTCACAGTTCACAATACACATGGGAGTATTTTGTCTTGAGGAACTTGAGCTTGAGATACAGAAAAACTGATTTTTTGGGGGATTTTTTTTTTTTTTTTTTTAGACAGGCCCGACGGGCTCCTCGTCTGCAAAATGAGACCCTCGTCTGCAAAATGAGACAGGCCCGGAATGGATTTCGAGGAGCCCCGGGCGTCGGGCTATCCTATTTCTTGAGCACTGATATATCACGGTTTGGAGTTCAATTGTAAACAATAATTTCACGAGCCCGAAGGCCTTTAATCAAGCGGCTTAATTGTATGTCCACTGAACGATGATAACTGTGAGTTTGTTTTCTTCAGTGGTCCCATTACTCCAGTTCTCTGTGCTGTATCAGTGACATAACATTGCATTTTGCTCCACTGTCGATTTGCATTTGTAATTCTGTACATGTATATATTCACAGACCATTCATCCTTTAATGCATTAATCGGTATTTCGCACAGTAAACCAACATGTTGACTGTCATTTTCATCATCGGAACAGGAGTCTTCTGCTGTGTGCACTTGCGACCTGTTCTTTTTAAGTGGTTTGCTTGTTTTGTCCCTTGAACGGCACACTTTGGCAAAGGTTGTATTTATTACACGAGTTGCATTGTTTACCTTTTGCTGGGCATTCATGTAGTCCGTCATTGCAAACGTAAGTGATATCTTTCGCATTGCCTTGCTTATTCTCCTAACATTGCAAACGTTACAGTGATATATCCTTGAATATAACGAGATATTTTAAACTAGGCTATATAGTGCGGGTGTATTAGAATAAATATTAATTTAAGGAGTTTTCTGGATCTTTGATTTAGATTACTATAAACCAATGACTAAAAATCTTAATCGGGCTCCATTTTCCAGCATTTCCTTGAATAATTTTGTCAATACATGTAATTTATATATTATTAGAATTGGGTTCTTTCTTTTCCCCACCACTAAGTAAGAATTTTATACGCAGTTTATAATAAAAAAAGAGCTGTCAGAGAACAGTGCAGCTCCACTATTTGATTTTTCAGACTATAATAAATAATATAGCCAGTATATATCATCAGAAATGTGGGGGTGGGGTTGGGGGAGGTGGGGTGTGGGGAGGTGGTAAAGTTTGGGGCAGGGTGTTGAAATGTTATTTTTTTATTTTATCAGTTTCAATTCAAAAATGCTGTAATTTTAAAGAAATTTGTGGTCGAAAGGCAACTTGGGGAGGGAGGGGATGAGAATCTAGCAACATTTTTTTTGCGACCTCATTTCAGTTTTCTTTTTATTGATATCATCTGTGTATCTGAATTTAATCAATTGTTTTATCTGTAAATGGTTGCGTTCAAATTTAAATGTTAATAATATCCAAATAATTCAAAATGCAGAGATACGTTAAAAAAAATAAATAAATAATATTCCGGTGGTGATGATGATGTGATGGGGGGATGGTTGGGGGTTGGGGTGGGTTGGGGCATGGGCACATCATTGATATAGGTGTAGATCTGATAAAACAAAACAACAGTATGTTGGGATATCTTTGAGAACCTGACCATTGCACCTAATTTCACGCGCCTTCGCTTCTGAACTTATCTGAAATTGACTGAGTTTGTACGAATGGTCCATACTGAACACATGCACGTGAATCTTATACTATTCATAATTTTTTATTGCACAGATGTTGAGATTTATCTTATTTTCATACTAAAAAATGAAGGTCATTTTATCACATACTGAAAATAAGATAAAATCTCAACATCTGTGCAATAAAAAATTATGAATAGTATAAGTCTATCTATTGATACTGCATCACCGTCTTTCGTAGACTATGTGCAGGTGCACATCTGTGTGGTTGTGAGTATTTTAAACGATGAAAAAAGAAGAAAAAAGGGAAGGTGAAAGTTAAAGTTGGAGTTGTGGTGGCCAAACGGTTAGCATTGAAGTAAACCAAGTGGAAAAAGTGTGGCCGGTATGGGACTTGAACATAGGACCCTCGTGTACAGGGCGCGTGCTCTACCAGCTAAGCTAACAGGGCCACCAGGTACCCAGTATCACCACACACCTCCCCCTTTTAACTTTTAAGAGCTATCCCAGCTCAGGATCATTCAATAAAGGGTCTTAACACTGGGCGATAACTCAAATATGCTGTCGTTCCACGCACCTGCGAAAATTCATGAGAATACAATTTTGTCCACCATTAGAAAGGCGACGTTACAAAGGACTACGTAAAAATCAACTAAGATCGGATAAATAAGCAAATGTAATTATTAGTGAATATACATGATATATGTGAATTTGACAAAATATATATTTTTTATTTTCTTCATTGATTTTGTTTTAATATAGATAATAGTGCAGTAAGATACCCAAAATCAAAGAATCAAAATCACGATTGATTCCGCCATTGTTTCTGTTCTGAACACCTACACTTGCATGAAAAATGGCGCTAGTTTTGCAGTTTTTTCCCCCTTATATAAGTGGTCCATTCCCAACATACCCAATGGCATAAAGTATGTTTTTTTCCCAATTGGAGTGAACAAATTCCCAATCCCAAATTATTATAATTTTTTTTTTTTAAATATTTAGAGGGAGTAAAACTTTAAACAGAAGAAGGGGTAAACTATACTCCTTTAGGTGAGGGTAATGAAATATTACAAGAGAATGTTTGCATGGTAATGTGTTTGCAAAGGATTTAAGCATACAACATTGCTTTCATTTGATAGTAAAAAAATCCTAATGTAAGTCACAACAACGCGAATTTTCCCAACTGAATGGGTTCCGTTTTCCCAAAAGAGTGAAAAAATCGCTGGATTTGTATAGTGACCAACTTCAGTCTCACTAACGACTTTATACGATATTAAAACATAAAATATTAATGACGAACAAATACAAGCGTACTTTTAACGTCTAAAATGTCTGCGTTCTAGCTTTTTTTATTATTGGAAGTCCCACTTATTTCACGGAGAACAACCATTTTTGCATCCGAGGGTTAAAAGGTACTAATGCATTCCCTTCTGTCTCACGGTGAATATGTGTGAACGTATGTATGTAGTAGATAAACCATTATATGCGGTCCAGTTATCATTTTATGTAGTGCATTTATTACTATATGCAGTAGTACAAACGGCTTTATACGTGGTGCATTACTATTATATGCTGTGTTTTTTTCATTATGATTATGAGATCAATTGGAACACTCGTGTTTTAGGCTAAGATGTTACGATTTTATCGGAAATCTAACTAGACTGCTTCACTGCGCATGTCCTGTTCCACTCAAACAAGCGACAGTCAAACGCCAATTTCATCAGCCGAAAAAAATCGCTCAAGTAAACCGCATTCCAAGTGTGATCATGGAATGCGGTTTATTCTCTGAGCATCTATTCTCTGTTCTATAAAAAAAAAAAATATGGCAAGTTGGGCTTTTCCTCAATATTGATTACACAAAGCATACATGACATATATAAATAGAGGATATTTGTTGATTTGGGGCCATCCTTAAAAAAATATTTGTTTGCTGTGCTCCGACCCTGAATTTTTTAAGTGAGTTGGTAGGTAGTTTTTTTAGCTCTACTGATCAGAGATCAGCAGAGCTTATGCCGTGGTGCGGCGTCCGTCGTCCGTCCGTCCGTCTGTCTGTCCGTCCGTCTGTCCGTTAACTTTTATTTGTAGCGACTACTCCTCTGAAACTACTGGATGGATATTCATAAAACTTTACAGAAATGTTGCCCATGAAGTCTAGTTGATCCTAGCAAAAATTCATGTTGATGTGAAATCCAAGATGGCCGCCAAAGCTAAAAATAGATTTTTTAAATTCAAGATTGTAGCGACTACTTCTTGAAAACTATAAGTGATATTGATATGGGACTTTTTCTAAAATGATCAGCATGACATGATGTTGATCCTTGTCGAAAATCGTTTTGATTTGACGTTAAACATGGCTGCCAGCGGCCATCTTTGTTTACATAGAGTTATATAATGAAAACTTGTAGCGACTACTCCTCTGAAACTACTTGACGGATTTTCATGAAACTTCACAGGAATGTTGCTCTTGATGTCTTAATGATCCTAGCAAAATTTCAGGTCGGCCGGAAATTCAAGATGGCCGCCACGGCTAAAAATAGATTTTTAAAAGACAAGTTTGTAGCGACTACTTCTTGAAAACTATAAGTGATATTGATATGGGACTTTTTCTAAAATGATCAGCATGACATGATGTTGGTCCTTATCAAAAATCGTTTTGATTCGACGTTAAACGTGGCTGCCAGCGGCCATCTTTGTTTACATAGAGTTATATAGTAAAAACTTGTAGCGACTACTCCTCTGAAACTACTTGACGGATTGTCATGTAACTTTACAGGAATGTTGCTCTTGATGTCTAATTGATCCTAGAAAAATTTCAGGTCGGCCGGAAATTCAAGATGGCCGTCACAGCTAAAAATAGATTTTTAAAAAATAAGTTTGTAGCGACTACTTCTTGAAAACTATAAGTGATATTGATATGGGACTTTTTCTAAAATGATCAGCATGACATGATGTAGATCCTTGTGGAAAATTATTTTGATTCGACGTTAAACATGGCTGCCAGTGGCCATCCTTGGTTACATAGAGTTATATAGTAAAAACTTGTAGCGACTACTCCTCTGAAACTACTTGGCGGATTGTCATGAAACCTCACAGGAATGTTGCTCTTGATGTCTAATTGATTCTAGAAAAATTTCAGGTCGGCCGGAAATTCAAGATGGCCGTCACAGCTAAAAATAGATTTGTAAAAAATAAGTTTGTACAGACTACTTCTTGAAAACTATAAGTGATATTGATATGGGACTTTTTCTAAAATGATCAGCATGACATGAAGTAGATCCTTGTGGAAAATTATTTTGATTCGATGTTAAACATGGCTGCCAGTGGCCATCTTTGGTTACATAGAGTTATATAGTAAAAACTTGTAGCGACTACTTCTCTGAAACTACTTGACGGATGTTCATGAAACTTCACAGGAATGTTGCTCTTGATGTCTAGTTGATCCTAGAAAAATTTCAGGTCGGCCGGAAATTCAAGATGGCCGCCACAGCTAAAAATAGATTTAAAATAAATAAGTTTGTAGCGACTACTTCTTCAAAACAATAAGAGATATTGATATGGGACTTTTTCTAAAATGATCAGTATGACATGATGTTGGTCCTTGTGGAAAATTATTTTGATTCGACGTTAAACATGGCTGCCAGTGGCCATCTTTGGTTACATAGAGTTATATAATGAAAACATGTAGCGACTACTTCTCTGAAACTACTTTCATGAAACTTCACAGGAATGTTGCTCTTAATGTCTTATTGATCTTAGCAAAATTTCAGGTCGGCCGGAAATTCAAGATGGCCGCCACGGTTAAAAATAGATTTTCAAAAAACAAGTCTGTAGCGACTACTTCCTGAAATCAAAATCAATCAGTAGAGCTTCAAGGTCATTGACCTCTTGTTTTTTTTGCCACATTCCTGGTTAAGCATTTTTACAAATCATAATTTCCTATCTCAATGTATGATAATGCAGTCTGTGGATAACCTCATTAATATTTCTTTACGAATATTTTTCAGTAAAAAAAAAAAAAAAAAATCCGAAAAGGCTAAAAAAAACAACGGTCGCTGCCTTTTTAGACGGTCGGTCTGAGCACAGCAAACAAACACTTTTTAGCTCTACTGATCAGAGATCAGCAGAGCTTATGCCGTGGTGCGGCGTCCGTCGTCCGTCCGTCTGTCTGTCCGTCCGTCTGTCCGTCCGTTAACTTTTATTTGTAGCGACTACTCCTCTGAAACTACTGGATGGATATTCATAAAACTTTACAGAAATGTTGCCCATGAAGTCTAGTTGATCCTAGCAAAAATTCATGTTGATGTGAAATCCAAGATGGCCGCCAAAGCTAAAAATAGATTTTTTAAATTCAAGTTTGTAGCGACTACTTCTTGAAAACTATAAGTGATATTGATATGGGACTTTTTCTAAAATGATCAGCATGACATGATGTTGATCCTAGTCAAAAATCGTTTTGATTCAACGTTAAACATGGCTGCCAGCGGCCATCTTTGTTTACATAGAGTTTTATAGTAAAAACTTATAGCGACTACTCCTCTGAAACTACTTTGCGGATTGTCATGAAACGTTACAGGAATGTTGCTCTTGATGTCTAATTGATCCTAGAAAAATTTCGGGTCGGCCGGAAATTCAAGATGCCCGTCACAGCTAAAAATAGATTTTTAAAAAATAAGTTTGTAGCGACTACTTCTTGAAAACTATAAGTGATATTGATATGGGACTTTTTCTGAAATGATCAGCATGACATGATGTAGATCCTTGTGGAAAATTATTTTGATTCGACGTTAAACATGGCTGCCAGTGGCCATCTTTGGTTACATAGAGTTATATAGTAAAAACTTGTAGCGACTACTCCTCTGAAACTACTTGACGGATGTTCATGAAACTTCACAGGAATGTTGCTCTTGATGTCTAGTTGATCCTAGAAAAATTTCAGGTCGGCCGGAAATTCAAGATGGCCACCACAGCTAAAAATAGTTTTAAAGTCAATAAGTTTGTAGCGACTACTTCTTCAAAACAATAAGAGATATTGATATGGGACTTTTTCTAAAATGATCAGTATGACATGATGTTGGTCCTTGTCGAAAATCGTTTTGATTTGACGTTAAACATGGCTGCCAGCGGCCATCTTTGTTTACATAGAGTTATGTAATGAAAACTTGTAGCGACTACTTCTCTGAAACTACTTGACGTATTTTCATGAAACTTCACAGGAATGTTGCTCTTAATGTCTAATTGATCCTAGCAAAATTTCAGGTCGGCCGGAAATTCAAGATGGCCGCCACGGTTAAAAATAGATTTTCAAAAAACAAGTCTGTAGCGACTACTTCCTGAAATCAAAATCAATCAGTAGAGCTTCAAGGTCATTGACCTCTTGTTTAAGGATGGCCTGGAGTGAATAAATAAATAAATGTTTTTTTTTAGATATGAGTACACATTTTGTATAATTTGACCAACAATTATTTTCCATTTATAGGTGAAACGAAAGTAAGGGAAATTTACTTTCTGTTGATATATTCTTGTAATTTTCATTTTACAGGTCCAGCTTATTTAAATTTATTAGCATCCAAATTACATATTTTAGGTCAAGAGAAGAGTTATCTAATAAATATCAGGAGATATTTCAACAAAGGGAGGAGATTTATTATTTTCAGTATTCATTATCTTAATTCCAGCAATATAAATGGTTATTGTAGCCTTCTAAGCCATTAAGAGCTATTCAGCTTATTATATTGATCTTACTCATCTTATGTATGTTTGTGGCATACATTGTACCGTACTGTGAATGTCCCATATTGTTCAGTGTATTGTGTTCTCATGTTTGTGTATTTAGTTACTAGGTGAGTTGTAGATAACAGGTTTTAGTAGTATTACAGGTTTGAGAGCTAGCTCTATGGACGAGAAGTGTTCACTGCATGTGCAACAATAACCAGAATGCACCATTCCAAAACTAACTCGCCTAGGCTTCTATCTTTCCCGCGTTCTTCTACATCCGGTGTCTGAGTAAGGTCATGTAGTTAAATGTTCTACCTTATATAATTATACTTTTATATTTACAAGCCGTTGTAACGTGCTGGTAAGAATATTGGTTTTAATATTTAATTTGTATTGAAATGATGAGATTATGAAATTACAATCGGAGTTTTCCGTTGTAAGCATGTTACTTATGGTTATTTCATTGTTTCATGTTTTTACCACTATATAGTTTCTAATAAAGAACGAATTTACAGAATGGCGTCTTGTTACTAATATATACAACGACCACCCAGTCTAAATATAGGATATTTGTTTTTTTTGGAGTGAATATAGGATTTAATCCACTATTTCGCTTAAAAGTATATAATAAATGCATATACATGTATTACAATTACTGAGGAAGTGTACGCGCTAAATACACAATCACTTATTGCCGGAGCCTGAAGGCTTTGGCTATATTTATCCTGGACTCAAAAAGCTACTATAGGGTGATAGAGTGTAAACAAGGCTTAATATGACATTTTTCAGCGAAGCAAGGGCCATAACTCTGGTGTTACTAAATCCATTCTGGCTGGTTTTCAAACTCTTCCGAGCTTTCGTTGATATAAAGACACTAGTAAAGTTTCGTAAAGATCCGATTAATAATGAAGTCTTTATCGCGTAAACAAGACAAAAGTAAACGGACTGACGACGGACAACTTGCCATCGCATAAGCTAAAAATGAGTGTTCCGATTAAAGGCCAGTAGAGCTAAAAACGAGTGTTCCGATTAAAGGCCAGTAGAGCTAAAAACGAGTGTTCCATTTAAAGGCCAGTAGAGCCAAAAACGAGTGTTCCGATTGATCTCATCATCATAATGAAAAAACACAGCATATAATAGAAAAATCACTGCATATCATAAGAAATGCACTACGTATAAAGCCGTTTGTACCAAATATAATGCAATTGAAACCACCGAATATAAAGACGTATCCACCATGTATATTAAAATGGGTACCACATATAAAGTCAACAGAAGCACTGCATATAAATAAAAACCTACTTCATATAATGTTCAAGGGACCTAATATATTGAATAGATGAACTATTGCATATAGTAATAAATGCAATACATATACATGTAATGATAACTGGACTGCATGTAATGGTATATCTACTACATACAATGACTTATCTTTCGCATATAATGATTAATCTACTGCATATAAATACTTTTCTACATGTCTTTACCACACATAATTAAAACTGCACTGCATATCATGAAAGAACTACCACATATAAAGGAAAATGCACTGCATATATCAATCGGCAACATCATAAGGCAGTCATAAATGGCGTTCCATAGTCATGCCCCAGGTTTTTCAAATGCACTCCATGAGTACCTACAGCTTACCGTTATATATAGCATTTTGATAGAAAAGTATGATCGAGGATGAGTTCTCACAAGTCTGCGCAGAGGATTTATGCCAGTTAACCTTCCTTGGACGAGCCGATGATCAGATTTGATTGATACAAGTATCGGTCGTCTGTTAGAAATTTGGACATCTCAACTAAAATGGCTCTTTGTCATGTGTTTCAATTTTTTAGAACAAAAATAATATCAAAGAAAAGCATGGTTAGCCTACATTCCAAAATATTATATACTCAGTTGCAAAAGAAAGAGTACACTGAGTTTTGTTTAGATTTAATTGTATAAAGTTTTTTTAGAAATAAATTGACAAATTCCAAAATTTATATGCCATGTTTGGTACCAAAGTTTTTATCATTCCATTGCCAACATCAGGGTGTCATTTGTTTTTCAATAGGTCGAATCCTTAATGGAGTGTCGCTTGATAAAGAGGATAGGGTGTAGAGTAAAATTTTAAAAGTCTCCACTTTCTTTTGCAACTGAGTATAGATATGTATGATATGAATTGTTAACTTGTATGACCGATTTTATCGTTACTAAACATAGATTATGACATTATGATAAATTAAAGCTAAACATTACTAAACAAACACACTATTTGTTGCAGGCTTAAACAGAAAGAAACAGAAGAGAAAGGTAATTTAGGTTTACAAGCACAAATTCCATTTTTGAATACTTATAACAAATATTCTATGTGACATTTAAAGAAACTAACCCGCAAATGAAGGCAAAATTACTCTACAAAACCGTGTATCAAAACTCTGTCCAGGTGTTCAGGTCATGTATATGCAATAATGTATATGTGCCTATTAAAAGTATAGGATTTATTATGGGTTCTTAAAAAAAATGTGATCTCCAGTTTTGGGGATTAGCCTGGCTGAATTCTCAAAATATGCAGGTTATATATATACGTCGTCATCAGTTGGTGTACATCTGTTGTAAAATTTGGCTCTTGTTGGCGGGATAGCTACTTTAACTGTTGTCATTTGATGGTAACTTATTTCAAATTTGATCTATAAAACATGCTAAAACTAGTTGCAACAAGTTAATAAAATGATCGAAAAATGTTAAGGTACACTTTAAAAAACGATCAAAGTAATCTGTTAAACAAATTATATTCTTTATAGGGTATTTTAAATGCATGTCCTAGTGATATATATCTATCATATAAATAGATTAGACTACCATAACGTAAATATAAAACCCTTACCGATTGTTTTGGAAAAAACCACAAAAACCCCCCCCACTTATTTCCTTTCTAAAGACATTTCAGTCTTGTTGAACAATTTCGACATATTTGTTTTGAATGAAATTTTTCAAATACCTGTAAAATGTTTGATTTACCAGTTAATGTTAATAAAACGAACACCTGTATTTGTTACTAGTTTAATAAATAGGAGGTATAGAAAGTTCATGCATTAAAATCATTCCTTCTGTTCAAAGCGATAACAGAGTCAACTATGAATAAAATTAATATTTCAGATGGCTCCTACAACCCAGTAACGTACAACAAATGCTGCTTCTGTAACAGTCCGTTTCTGCCTGGAAACCATCGGGTAAGGTTGCTACCACGATCGAAATTGACGCCACGGATTCGCAAGCTGCTTCAGAAAAATGCAGATAACCCAAGATCACTTGGAAAGTTCCAAAACAAACTTGTGCAGGATTACACAGAAGGGAGAAACAGAGTGGTAAGTGTTTGTTTGTGGTCAGCAAATTGACACCAGAGTTTAATTATTTTATAATTTAAGCTTTGTTTTTTGTTTGTTTTCTGTTGAACCATTTTGGTATTAAGAGTGAACACCTTTTGTTTATCAAAATGTTATTTTATAATACCTTTCTGGGCAGGACAATTTACGAGTTACTTGTCCTACGTAATATAATTTATTTGAATGGTCAAGTTGATAAATTGTTAAAGAATTTATCTGAATTTCTACTCTTCGTGCCCTGCCTTTTAATTCCTTCAGGAAATTCACAACATAACTAAAAGGCATGCCTTGTTAGATTGTTTACATAACTTGGATATTTGCAAATCATTATAATTATATGAATAGTTCAAAGTTAATTGTTTTTGCATAGTATTGTGCCAGTAATATATTTAAACCTGGTAGAATAATGAAGACATATAAAAAAAAATCCAAATGCTGTAACCTTTTATCCAAATTGATGCAAGCAGGTTTAAAGTCAAAATGATAATGGATTAATAAATACAGGTACTAATTATATTGCTTGACCCTAGGTATTGTAAGGTTGCCTTGTGGCCCTTTCAAACTTACCTTTTCTAGATGGAATAACTTAAATGAACATTGACAAAGTTGGAATAAAAGTAATTAATTGTTTAAGCTGTGTCAAGTTCTGTATAAATAAAATAGTTTCTTTATATTATATATTTTTTTCAGGCTATAACTTGCTTTTCATGCAAGAAGACTGTAAAACTTCCGGGACAGTCGAGGCAAGAAAGACAACAGCAGAAGGAATTGTTTAGGAGCGAATCTTCTCAGCCATGTAGTGACAAAAGTAAGATTCTCTGTGTAAATATGTGACATTAACCATTAGCCCGCTATGAATGTATAATGGACTGTCCTTTCTTTGAAATTAGATCATTCCATTTATGTTACAAAGGGGTGTTTTGAGGAAATGACTGATTAGCAGCCAGACATTGTAAACCCTGATCAGCCTCTGAGTAACTCGCTAGTCTGGGTTTACAATTGTTGCAGCTCGAAATACCGACTCAATGTGTTGAATAGCCGTTAAAGAACAACTTCATTTTCTAATGATTAAATGGAATGTAATGACACAACCAAACAGCTCTATTATTGAGAGTTCTGAAAAACTTGAATAAGGGTGAAAGAATTGTCAAAATCGGATGATAAACATGATAAACAAAAAAGATATGACCATTCAAAGGTTGTTCTAAAATGGACATAGGAGCCGCCATTTTGAGAACTATGACATCATAGTTCCATATTACCATACATGTATATAGAATATTGATAAATATCGTTTAAAATGAAGAAAATCACTGCAAATGAATGAGAAAAAAATACTGGTCATATAAAGCATTATTGCCATTAAGTATTACATATTATTCATACAGTTGGTGTCATATTTTCCCAATAAATCAGTAAATTTTCATAATTATAAATATTCCATATATGGTCATTTAGAACCATGATGTCATAGCTCTCAAAATGGCCACTTCCATACCCATTTCAACAGAAAATTCAAATGATCATATCTTCTTTGTTCACCATCCGATTTTGATAATTCCTTCGCCCTTATTCAAGTTTTTCAGTACTCTCACTAATACAGATGGTTTGGCTGTGTCGCTACATTCCCTTTAAGCATCTTTTTTTGTTTTAGAAAAATACCTCCGCTTTATATTCGCCAATATTGCATAACATATTCATAATTTTGATAAAGCATCATCAAAATAAACTGACCAATCAGTGACCAGATATTTGACACAGCTCTACATTCTGGTAGGTGATAAACTCAGTCTTTATCCTAGATGTTCAACCAAGTTTACTATTAAAATTAAGGTATTTTCTTTTACAGTGTGATTATTTTAAAACCCTGCATATTTCGTGCGAATTAATTCAATATATGTAACTTTCAAAGTTGAATCTTGAAAATTATCACAGTTTTTAATCTGCCAAAGATTTTTATTTTATTATAGCACCTAAGGATAAAAACTGAGTAACACACATTTTATCACCTAGTGAAAATAAGGTAAAATCTCAACATTTTGGCAATGGAAAATTATGAATTAGGCTTAAAACACCTTGACAGGCATGTCTGTAGTATATAAACTGTAACGTTCATGAGCCTACATGAAGTCTTAATTTTGCAGTAGAACAACTGAAATCTCGGAAAGAAAAGAAGAAACAGAAAAAGAAACAGATGAGGATAAATAAAAAAGAAGGAAGAAGTAGTGATATTAATGCTGGTTTGATACTGGATAAGGTTCTCCTGACTGGTACAGGCAGGACGAAAGAAAGGTAATGGTATTTCATGCTTGTCTACAATGTTACATTTTCTAGAAATCTCCAATGAAAAATGGAGAGTTTACAGCAGAATTTGCAGCAACTCTGCAGTTCTGCAGGTGAGAAGGTTCTAGGCTCATTTTGCCTATTTTTATCTAGATGTAAATGGAGAGTGGAACTGGAATGTTTATTCATTTTGGCATGATATAACCTTTTTGTGTTGGTACACCATAAAACCCCAAATAACTCTTCATGATTTAGTTATTTGAACTTTACATAAGTGATAACACCAAGATTGAAGTATGTGATGTGCCATTGTCATACAGCAAAGAAAATTCTCGGTATTTTATTGATCAATGAGCCGTAGACATCTACGTCTCGCGACGTGAACATAGGACTATTTTCCCATAGGTACCCCATACCTGCAATACACAAAAACAAAATGGCGATGATAACGTTGCCGATTCGTTTTGGAAACTGCCGATTGTTTCCTTTCTATTGCTTTTCTGCGCTTTCCATTGTGTGTAAAGGTCTGAAATAATCGTTAGTATATTTTTTTATTGCAATTTTACATATAATAAAACATTAACATAGTGATAAAATATGTTTATTTAATGAATAAATCCGCAAAATATAACGACATTAGAGAGATGATGTCACGAAAATAAACAACGTCTAGTTAGAGGCACGTTACGGGCAAATTGGCGCAATAAAAATGAAAATGTGTTTTTGGCTTTTTTTTTCCGTACGTATATGGTAACAACTTTGAAGTATGACAGATTCGTTATTAGGATTTTAGGGAACATGGGCTCACATTCCCTGCCTGGAAAGTATATTCCCCATCGCCTAACGGCTTGTCCCCTGTCAAGAATCCTAATAACTAATAATATGTTGTAAAGCCATTCTTAAAAATAAGTTTGCTTTTTCCCGGCTCAACATTTCAGGATTTAGGTTGGTATTTGTTCTTATATAGACAGTCAAATCTGATGAAACAAATAAAAAGAATATTATAAAAATTGCACAACTAATAAACACTGATAATGAATTGACATAAACAGTTTTGAGTAGGGCCATTTATCAAAGTATGTAGGAGATGAATTATATTATATAATTTTCCATTGAAAGCTTGTTTTCAATTATCCTGTCCATGTTCTATTTGACATATTATTCACCACATTTCTTGAATAAATATAGGGAAACAGCAGACAAGCAACTTTGTATAAGTGGCCTAATTTATCAAACTACATTAATAGCAACATATTGTTAGTTAAAATATGCCATTCCGTTGCCACCAAGTTGTTATCTTTAATACTGGTAATGTATGCTTTATTGTTTATTCTTGCATGTTAACTACAAAGGGATCATCGTCTCATTGTATGTCATTATGTCAAGTCAAGATAACGTACCAGGCCTGCCAAATCTCCGGATAAAATCCGGATTGTCTGGATGATAAAATCCGGATTCTCCAGATTTTTCAGTCGCTCTCCTGATCTCCGGATTTAAGTGTACAATCTCCGACTTTTTCATCAAAACAAAATGTTCATGATTTAACAGCTACTGTATACTTTCACAGTTTATCAGCTATTTTCCGAATTGGTCCTGTTACGCTCCCTAGAGGAGTATTTACAAGTGTCGAATCAGTGGGGGGGCCATCCGTGTAATGCTGAATATTCAATTAAAACCTAAGGACATAATTAGTTTCTTCATTGACATAACGACATGCCCAATAGCAGCAATATATATGTGACTTCTTTAATTGGTCAACCTAACTGAAATAGCAAGTGTGAGGAACTAGCAACTTCATTTGTGTCTACCACACTAACAGCTGCTGCTGTGTACGATGAGTATAATTTGTATATAACAGTTATGAGACTTTGTATTTGCATTTAGCACGCATCTGTGTACAATAGTAAGTGCACTTTCATAAAAAAAAAAGATAAATAAAAAATGCAGTTGTGGTAAAAATTAAACCAAGTCATTCTAATTGAAATACTATGCTAATTTACCATTTTCTTCAGACATTGCATCAACCTTTATTAATTTAAATTTGCACTTTAAAACAGTTAAGTATGAAAATCAAGTTGCACGCTCCAAATTTCTATTTAAAAATGTTCTTTGCGCTCTTTGAATTTTAAATTTTAAAAATCTCAGGATTTTGTGTTAAAATGTTTTGGCAGCCTGACGTACTTAAAGAGAAAGTAATATACTTGTCCTATGTTTATTAACATATATTGATAAGTTCTTCAGTCTAAAGTACATGTATAGGCAAGTCATACAGAAATCGTGGTTTTGAAGTTTATTCATACATGTAATGTAGTTTGGTTTTGACACAAAATACATCATACATTGTTTTATCTTTCAGTGGATTGACATTAAATGCAGACACGGTTGTGTTATCAACACAGTCACCCGCTGCTCCACCATCGACAAGTGTAAATAAATCAACCAATCATAATTTAGATAAAAAAAATATTTCATTGGTGGACAAACAAATGGACAAATTGCGCGGTACGAGTTTGACTTCAAAACAAAGTGATAAATCAAAAACTGTGATTTCAAGTTCAACTAGTAAAGTGCATAAACCTAACGTCAAGAAGAAGAAATCCAAAATGATGAGTCGGCAGCTAGGAAATATTCTCAAACAAGAACAGAACAAACCCAGTGGAGGGTCCCTGGCCGACTTCTTGTCAACAATATGATCATTTCATGTGAAGAACTTTTGAGCTTAATTACTCTCTACCTGTGAAATTACTTGGAACATTTTAGGGCATGCTGCGTTGTTCCTTAAAACAATTACTTATATTTCTGACCCATTTAAACTGCGGACGTAGAATGAAATTTACAGATATTATTCAGTCCACTGCATAATTTATTTCCGGAGCGTAATTTCAAAACTGTTATATTCTTTAATAGATTTTGCTATACTATCAACCAAGGGAGCTAGTAGTGCCTTTTGTTATCTTAAATTTTCTAATATCAATATTTGTATGCCCTGACATGAAAGTGGAGGGGGCATATTGTGCCACCCTTTTTCCAGCCGGCTGTCTGGCTGACTAGCCTAACTGGTGTCCAACCAGTTTTCGGCGGCTAACAGTTTCCATGATATTCATTTTATAAACATGTTTTTCGCGATAATTTTAATTACAGATGTACATTGTTCGTCTGAATGGCAAAGATAAAAAACAATATGCATATAAAACTTGTTTAAACAAATAAATGAACAACACCGACATATTTTGTTGATCCCTGTTATCGGGGAGAAACCATGCATCTCCATGTGCATGCGCATTTTTATTTTAAGTGACACTGTTTTCTCCCTTACATATTTAATTCAAAATTATTACATACCTTACTATAAATAGTAACACATTTCAGTAGAAAAACATTGATTATCAGTGCTTTTTCGAAATCCATAATCGGCACACTGTGCCATTATGGATTATGGAAAATCGGCACAGTAGCAACAGACTGTCCGCACGCGATGACGTCGATGTCATCAAGCAACATGACGTCAATGTCATAAAGCACCAAAAACGTCATAGTGAAGAGCTATAGAGCGCAGGAGCAGACGTTGAATTTTCACAGCCCAGTAAATGTTGTTTTCGTTGAAACGTCGAAATAAATCATTATATATCTAGTGAATTCACGACGTGGTTTTTAAAAACAGACAAGGCAGAAACTGATTTTAAAGTAGTTTATTAATTTAGCATACGTAATTCATTTATTTGCAAAGCAATTGTTTTTACCTTAGACTACTTATATGTTTAAATCGTACCGTTTTGTTCTTGTTCTTCTTCTCCATTTATAGTATATTAACCTCTAAGTACAGCAGCGGATAAAATAAAATATTTGAAAATAGTAATTGCTGTTCTTAAAAACTGACATATTGCATCATAAATATAATGGATAGTCTATTTACACTGATGTATCAATTTTATTAATACAACACAAACAATGTTTTATTAGATTATGGGTCAATTCAAAGGGAAGCAACCTGTATATAATGCAGGGGAGTAAGCAAACTTTACTACCGTACCTTTGTTTCATAAAATCTTATTAGGGAAAAGGAATTTAAAATGAAAGAAATGCCAATGTTTAATGATATAAACGACCTACTTCTCACCCTTTTTTTTATTACCGGTAAGTCCATTTCTTTGAACCAAAAACCATACAACTTCCAAACTTCATACATTCTTACATCTATATGACAGCATTATGTTACTACCAAATTTGGGCCAATATGAATGATCATGAATTTGTTATTTTTTTTAGCTAGTAAAAAAATGTCCAGTAAAGCTTCAACCAGTAGAGCTTATGGGATGGCGAGCCCTTAGTCTGTTGTCTATTAACTTTTACTTTGTAAACAGGATAGGGACTTGATTTTTAATTCGATCTTTACCGAACTTGTCAGTGTCTAAATCAATGAATGCTCCGACAAATTAGAAAACTAGCCAGATCGGATTAGTAACACCAGAGTTATGGCTCTAGTTTAACTGAAAAATATATCTTGCTTTGTTAACACTCTAGCTCCTTCATTTAGGAGGATTATTTCGTATTATGTCGTAGCGTTGTCCGTCCGTTTGTCTATGCGTGTGTCTGTCTGTTAACTTTTACCTAACAGCTGATTGTGGCTAATAACTTTCAAAGTATAAGATCTACAACAATGAAACTTTGCCCTTGCATTATTTAAAAATACAATATTTGGGATTGTTAGCACTCTCTCAGCCATATCTCCTAAACTACTAAATGGATTTTGATAACTCTACACAGAAATGTTCGGTATGATGAGAAGGTGTGTAGCGCGCAAAAATCAGGTCGGTATCTCAAAGATCGAGGGTCAAACGTGGAGGTCAAGTGCACATGAGTAAAAATAGTGTCTATCAGACATAACTCTTTAACACCTGAAGTGATTTGAATAAAACTAGAAATGTTCAGCATGATGAGAAGGTCTGTCGCGTGCACAAATCAGATCCTTAGGTGACACATGTGTTCCTTGGAACACATACCCCTTGGAACACATACCCTTCTAGTTGAATAAGGGTGTAAAGAAGATATGTTTGTTTGTTTGGCGTTTAACGTCTTTTTTGGTGGGGAAGAGGCAGACCTCCCACTTTTTCCTGGGTAGAACCAGAAAGTATACATATACCTCCCGTCATCTGTAAGAATCGACACTCTCACAAGTTGAGCTCCCAGTGGGATTACAACATGCATTGGTGAGAGGCGAAAATATTTCAAATGCAGCATCTTTACCCTCTTGACCATGGAAGCACTGTTTAAGGAAGAAGAAGAAGAAGAGAAGATTATTTTTACATGTTTTGTTTTGATGCGTGACTTCAAGATTGCCACAAGCCCGTTTAATACTTTAATATTTATATGAACTGCAAGTATAGTTTATTGTGGTGTTGAAATTGTGGTAAAACTGCTTAGTAAAAGTTGTACAATGTTACTATAATAAAACACCATATTGAAGAGGCTAAATACGAAATAGAGATTATTTAATTGCTGGGATCAATTATACGGAAATCCTTCACGAGATGGGAGACGTGTTGTTCTTTTCACGAACGAGCGTATGAGAGTGAGTGAAAAAACAAATCATGCCTACCATCGAGTGCAGTTTCTGCATGATATTAACCAGAATTCATCGCTTTATTGAACGTTATCGCCAGCACTGTTTTGACGTCATATCTCAACGTCACAGTTAGTTATTTTTGTGTTCGGAGTTAGTTATTAATATTTAGTGATTATGAATATTCTTTCATTGAGAAATCCTAATCTTTCACTGATGAAAATGTAATAAATAACGAGTCCTTTTATTAGCTCGACTATTCGAAGAATAAGAGAGCTTATGTAATCACCCCGGGGTCGGCGTCTGCGTTGGCGTCGGCGTCCCACATCAAGGTTTGCATGTAAGCTGTGTTTACAAGTCTATATCTCTTACATTTCTAATCCTAGCACAACCAAATTTGGCCATGGGCTTCCTTATAGCATTATCTTAAGGGCTGCATAAGCAAAATTTTGATAGACCTTAAAATGTGTCTGTTCCACATCAAATTTTGCGTGTAAGCTGTGTTTACAGGTCCTATATCTCTTGCATTTCTTGTCCTAGCATATAGTATGTTGTAAAGGGTTGGGTAATTAATTTTGTCTTCTGGAAATTCTGGGCTCCCATGGAACCCAAATAGTGATGGCCCTTAAAATGTGAAATAAAGGCAGATCTATGCATGTAAGCATGTATATATCTATAAATTTGGTTTGGGATTTCTTATAGCATTATGCATCTTATTTCATTCTTCACTCATATTGGGGCATGGGCTCCCCCCAATCCCCACCCCCACACCTTTTTTTTTTTACTTATTTTTTTACATATTTCTGTGTTGTTTTGTTCCCCCCACCCCCCCACCCCAACACACACACACACACACACACACACACACACACACTGGTTTTACCTATCAAGTGAGGACTCTGATTCCTCACCTTCTTCCGAGGACTCGGCTTTCCTATTGACGTACGAAACTGATGTTTTGAAGTACTAATCTATGAAGTATGCTTTTTAGCTCTACTGATCAGAGATCAGCAGAGCTTATGCCGTGGTGCGGCGTCCGTCTGTCTGTAAACTTTTTTTTGTAGCGACTTCTCCTCTGAAACTACTGAATGGATTTTCATGAAACTTTACAGAAATGTTGCCCATGAAGTCTAGTTGATCCTAGCAAAAATTCATGTTGATGTGAAATCCAAGATGGCCGCCAGATCTAAAAATAGGTTTTTAAAAAACAAGTTTGTAGCGACTTCTTCATGAAAACTATAAGTGATATTGATATGGGACTTTTTCTAAAATGATCAGCATGACATGATGTTGGTCCTTGTCAAAAATCGTTTTGATTCGATGTTAAACATGGCTGCCAGTGGCCATCTTTGTTTACATAGAGTTATATAATGAAAACTTGTAGCAACTACTCCTCTGAAACTACTTGACGGATTTTCATGAAACTTCACAGGAATGTTGCTCTTGATGTCTTATTGATCCTAGCAAAATTTCAGGTCGGCCGGAAATTCAAGATGGCCGCCACGGCTAAAAATAAATTTTCAAAATACAAGTTTGTAGCGACTTCTTCTTGAAAACTATAAGTGATATTGATATGGGACTTTTTCTAAAATGATCAGCAGGATATGATGTTGGTCCTTGTCAAAAATCTTTTTGATTCAACGTTAAACATGGCTGCCAGAGGCCATCTTTGTTTACATACAGTTATATAGTAAAAACTTGTAGCGACTACTTCTTTAAAACTACTTGACAGATTTTCATGAAACTTTACAGGAATATTGCTCTTAATGTCTAATTGATCCTAGCAAAATTTCAGATCGGCCAGAAATTCAAGATGGCCGCCACAGCTAAAAATAGATTTTTAAAAAAGAAGTTTGTAGCGACTACGTCTTGAAAACTATAAGTGATATTGATATGGGACTTTTTGTAAAATGATCAGCATGACATGATGGTTATAAGAGTCAAACGTTATTTTGATTCGACGTTAAACATGGCTGCCAGTGGCCATCTTTGTTTACATAGAGTTATATGATGAAAACTTGTAGCGACTACTTCTCTGAAACTACTTGACGGATTTTCATGAAACTTCACAGGAATGTTGCTCTTGATGTCTAATTGATCCTAGCAAAATTTCAGGTCGCCCGGAAATTCAAGATGGCTGCCATGGCTAAAAATAGATTTTCAAAATACAAGTTTGTAGCGACTACTACTTGAAAACTATAAGTGATATTGATATTGGACTTTTTGTAAAATGATCAACATGACATGATGTTGGTCCTTGTCAAAAATTGTTTTGATTCATTGTTAAACATGGCTGCCAGCAGCCATCTTTGTTTACATAGAGTTATATAGTAAAAACTTGTAGCGACTAATCCTTTGAAACTACTTGGCAGATTTTCATGAAACTTTACAGGAATGTTGCTCTTAATGTTTAATTGATCCTAGCAAAATTTCAGATCGGCGAGAAATTCAAGATGGCCGCTACAGCTAAAATTAGATTTTTTAAAAAAGAAGTTTGTAGCGACTACGTCTTGAAAACTATAAGTGATATTGATATGGGACTTTTTGTAAAATGATCAGCATGACATGATGGTTATCAGAGTCAAACATTATTTTGATTCGACGTTAAACATGGCTGTCAGCGGCCATCTTTGTTTACATAGAGTTATATAATGAAAACTTGTAGCGACTATTCCTGTGAAACTACTTGACGGATTTTCATGAAACTTCACAGGAATGTTGCTCTTGATGTCTAATTGATCCTAGCAAAATTTCAGGTCGGCCGGAAATTCAAGATGGCCACCACGGCTAAAAATAATTTTTCAAAAAACAAGTCTGTAGCGACTACTTCCTGAAATCAAAATCAATCAGTAGAGCTTCAAGGTCATTGACCTCTTGTTTCGAATGTGAACTTACTTTCTAAGATTTTTGATTTTTTAATTTGACTAACTTTATTATACATGCGAGGACTAAAGTGTTTACCGTCAGAGGACATGTGTTAACAAACGAGGACTTAAGAGTGTTAACCTTCAGAGGACTAATTTGACTAACTTTACTATACATGCGAGGACTAAAGTGTTTACCGTCAGAGGACCATTTGTTAACAAACGAGGACTTAAGAGTGTTTGCCGTCAGAGGACCATGTGTTAACAACTGAGGACCATGTGTTAACAACCGAGGACTAAAGTGTTTACCGTCAGAGGACCATGTGTTTACAAACAAGGACTAAAGAGTTAAACGTCAGAGGACCATGTGTTAACAAACAGGGACTCAGCAGTTCGGCGCTCAACCACTGGACCACGCACTCCACTAAATGTGTTAATAGGTAGACTCAGGATTGTCGGAAAGAGGAACAGGGAATGTCACTGTAAAACCTTTACTTGTTTGACTTGACTGGTGTTCCATTTAGGCACTTGTGGGTCATAACTTTCAAGATGTTGGAGTTTGGTATGATGGTCCAATTGTCTTGCAACTATATGGTGGCTAATTTCTGCCAGTGTATTTTTGCCCGCGAAAAAACAACATTTGGTACACTTAATTGTTGTTATTTCGAGTGGCGCCTTTTCGCGGACGAAAACACTAAAGCGCGCCAGAACGAAAACGCGCGGCACGAAAAGACGAGCCTCGGAACGCGACTAAAACGGCGCGGTCAATATATGTCGTCTTTTGGTTCTGAATCGAAAACCAAACCATGAAACTTTAAAAAAGACGACGGAATAAAAAGACGACAATGTAGCATTTGTCGTTGTTTCGCCTTTTCCTCTTCCGGTCCGCATGCGCAGACACAATGAAAATACTTATTATTGTTGACACCAGTTATGGCTCATAACGAGCCGCCTCACTAGGATTTCCAATATTTTCTAATCTGATGGTGGAATTTGCTTGAATATCCATAAAGAAAATTTTCCATCATCGGTTGATTCGGACTCATAGGTTTCTAAAGAGTCCAAGTCAGCTGACCATAGAAAAATCTTGTTTCATATGTATGTATTATCCACTATCAGATTGGAAAACTTTGCAAAACCTGGTAAGTCGTCTCATCTGCATTTACGCCGTTTTCAAAAGCGGCATTTACATGTATGTGGATTTCGGACATAAAGACTTAACAAATTTACTCCTTAAACCTTTATAGTGGACACATTCAAAATAAAAGCATAAATTCATTGTGTATTATTTGTACATGTAGGTGAATCCCGTGACTTATACTAACCACACTTGGCGTCCTGGGGGAGAACCAGCACTAAGCATCGTGGGTAAAGTGTCTTCCTCAAGGACACAATGAAAATGGTACGGTCGAGGATCGAACCAGGGAACCTTCGATATCGAAGTCCGACGCTCTACCACTAGACCATGCACACCTACCATTTACATTGTTCGCAAAGGAGATAAGGCTAGGACAAATCTAATAAAGTCTGATTCGTTTTGGGTCAATGGTTTCAGAGAAAACGTGTTGTTTTTTTTGCAAAATACAAATACCCTCTGCGATACCCCTTTTTATAACAAAAAGTTGTATAGCGAATATCACCTAATTATGTTTCTGTAGAAATTTGGTTCTCTAATCTGGATTTGCGTTGTTTTCAAAAGCAAAAGCCGCGTAAATGCGTCACCCGGGGATAATGTCACTCAAGGGAAAGACCGAAAGTGACCACTTAAGGCAGGTAAATGCTTAATAAAAGTGGATTTCCACTGACATTGTATAAACGGAATATAGAACAAGTGGCTGTTTATATAGCTATATGTGTAAGAATATGGCTGTTTAGTGGGGATGCTTTGTAGAGGTGACCGCTAACACAGATTTATTCGATCCACAGTCAGAAGGTTTGTGTGTATGTGGTTTAACTTCGATTTTTCTTTTGTGGTGGAGTCAGATCTCCCACCTTTTAATGGGTAAACCAGTAATATACACCTTCCGCCATCCGTAAGAATCGATACTTCATTACATATGAGAGTCGCTTCCAGTGGGATTCAAACCCGCGCGGTCTGTACCATCTCGGCGATTGCAAAACAAACAGTGCAAACCAGATACAGATGAGTTGATGAGTGGGCTCATCACGAACTGAAATAGCGGACTCATCTGAATATACTGATACTTGGACCATAGTTCATCTTTGAATATTAACCCTTAAACCACTGCATTTTCAAAGCGGACTCTTCCATTATTTATTTTTGTAAAGATCCAAATAATGTTGCTCGTTTTATTCTGTTCATCATAACGGAAACGCATTTTTCACACATAAATAGTTTTTGCCCAAATGGGAATATAAGAATCTTTCATGGGTATCCGGTGAAGATAAGGAATTCCAACCCGAGGTATACGTGTTTTTTATCGGAACCGAGGCTCTGCCGAGGTTCCGATTAAAACACTTATACCGAGGGTTGGAATTCCCTATCTGAACCGAATACCCATATCAGAGAAATGTTATGCGTTGATGCCGCCAGGTATTAACGTTTTGCATGTTTTCCTGCATACCGGATGTTGGCGCGCGTGAATTTTATCTCGACCCTAGGGTGAGATGGAAATATCTAGCTCCGGTAAAATGACGGATATTCTTGTCCGGTATGCAAGAACATGTCATCTTACACCATGGAAAGCAGCAATCGCCCGTGAATAATGAACTTGAGAGGCAAGGTAGTGGAAATGGAAAATATACCAAACACCTATTTTAATATGCAGACTCGGGTCGACAATACCATTAACCGCTGCGGTGTCTTAGTGATAGAGCGTCGTGGGTTCGATAACCGTTCGGATCTTTAAAATGGTACTAGTGGCTCCTTCACTAAGCGCTCGGTCCATACAAGGACTGAGTGTCTCGGTGTCAGGATAATGGGCCGTGTTGAGTACTTGTAAGTCACCCAGGAAACCGGCTCGATATGTCTATAACTGTTAAAAGAGCCGTAAAACCATATACAAACAAGCAAACAATAAAATTAATGTAGCCTTTTGGAGACAACATCAATGGATGGAGGACTTCAAGTCAGTAGACTTCTCTTAGTTAGAATCGTCGACACAGTAACCTCGTCGGCTAAGCGCAATAATATATTTTCTCAATCCATGTTTTGAAGGCATTTCGGACCATTTTGCAAACAATGAAAATGTTCCTTACGACTGTTATAAATATTTCTTCGGGATGTCATTAACATAGGAAACATATCCTTTTTGAGTTACAATAGTCTTGTGCTAAACTATCGATCTATGCATCACCCACTCATTCACAATACGGATTCAAACACCAATGTGTTAAGGTTATTACAAATTGCGTCACTCTGACATGTTCAGTCGACGCAGTTTGTGATAAAAAACTTCCGACGAATTTTACATTAGAGAAGTATATATATAGTTATGTATAAATATATTTCGAGTCAACTTTCGGAATCGAATTGAACTGCATGTTGTTTAACGGCTCATCAACACAGTATAGGTTATTTAGAGCCGCCCCAGAGAGAAGAGAAGGATACATAGGAATCCGGAAACCGTGCCCTACTCTTATTATCGAATAGATTCCTATGGTTCTTTAACGTGCTCGGAGGATAGACCGATACACGGGACCGCCCGGTTTACGTCCCCATCCGACGGACGAGGCTAAGGGAAAGTGTTTTGCCCAAGAACACACCGACGAAACTCAGTGGCATCACGGAGGATTGAACCCGGCCCTCCGGTTACAAATCCACTGCACTACCGACTGCGCCACGCGATGATAATATAAAACATTACGTATTATATACGAACATCAGAAAACAGTTAATCAAAAACGATCAATTTGATAGTCGGTAGTGCAGTGGATTTGTAACCGGAGGGCCGGGTTCAATCCTCCGTGATGCCACTGAGTTTCGTCGGTGTGTTCTTGGGCAAAACACTTTCCCTTAGCCTCGTCCGTCGGATGGGGACGTAAACCGGGCGGTCCCGTGTATCGGTCTATCCTCCGAGCACGTTAAAGAACCATAGGAATCTATTCGATAATAAGAGTAGGGCACGGTTTCCGGATTCCTATGTATCCTTCTCTTCTCTCTGGGGCGGCTCTAAATAACCTATACTGTGTTGATGAGCCGTTAAACAACATGCAGTTCAATTCGATTCCGAAAGTTGACTCGAAATATATTTATACATAACTATATATATACTTCTCTAATGTAAAATTCGTCGGAAGTTTTTTATCACAAACTGCGTCGACTGAACATGTCAGAGTGACGCAATTTGTAATAACCTTAACACATTGGTGTTTGAATCCGTATTGTGAATGAGTGGGTGATGCATAGATCGATAGTTTAGCACAAGACTATTGTAACTCAAAAAGGATATGTTTCCTATGTTAATGACATCCCGAAGAAATATTTATAACAGTCGTAAGGAACATTTTCATTGTTTGCAAAATGGTCCGAAATGCCTTCAAAACATGGATTGAGAAAATATATTATTGCGCTTAGCCGACGAGGTTACTGTGTCGACGATTCTAACTAAGAGAAGTCTACTGACTTGAAGTCCTCCATCCATTGATGTTGTCTCCAAAAGGCTACATTAATTTTATTGTTTGCTTGTTTGTATATGGTTTTACGGCTCTTTTAACAGTTATAGACATATCGAGCCGGTTTCCTGGGTGACTTACAAGTACTCAACACGGCCCATTATCCTGACACCGAGACACTCAGTCCTTGTATGGACCGAGCGCTTAGTGAAGGAGCCACTAGTACCATTTTAAAGATCCGAACGGTTATCGAACCCACGACGCTCTATCACTAAGACACCGCAGCGGTTAATGGTATTGTCGACCCGAGTCTGCATATTAAAATAGGTGTTTGGTATATTTTCCATTTCCACTACCTTGCCTCTCAAGTTCATTATTCACGGGCGATTGCTGCTTTCCATGGTGTAAGATGACATGTTCTTGCATACCGGACAAGAATATCCGTCATTTTACCGGAGCTAGATATTTCCATCTCACCCTAGGGAGTCAGGAATTTCTAAATGTTATCTAAGTATTGATATATTCCGCTTTTCACAGTTTCATATAAAGCATGCTTCCATGATCAAAAATCCATGGTCTCTTGATTCATCAAAAGTCGCCGACAAATCAGCGTGATTGTGTTGATTGCGATTCTGTATCGGCCAATTTGTAATCGTTTGAGTCAGTACCGCCATTTTGAGCTGACCACGTGACGAACATGTGATCAACCAGTAGTATTTTTAAAAAGTGGTTTCATTGGCTAATCGACCCGAGTTGAAATACTACACATCAATTGATTGGATAATGCCGACTTCAATTAAGGTTCTTGGAGGATGGAGAGTATGTTTTGTTTTGATGTTCGCCGATGCCCGCGGCGAACGCTAATTGAATTACCTAAGCGAGTGCAATTAACAGATTATGAAACATGTGGGGGATGTTTTATTACAGGTGCCTGACTGGCGCTTGTTTGTTATACACAGATCGTGTAATTTAGGCAGTGGGATTTTTGTTTAATTTTTTTTTTTGGACTAGCCCGACGGGCTAACTGCATGTAATTTGTTACAAGCCCGACTTTAATTTTGACTAGCCCCGGGCGTCGGGCTATCCAATTTCTGGAGCCCTGTCAATAATCAAACCAATTTAGTTAGAGGTATCTTTCATTGGCACAAGCTCTATAGCATTGATACCAGCTCTTGTTCATTGTGCCACGCTCTTTCCAAAATTCGTGCCTCAGTACTAGATATTTTGTGTAACATATTGTATGTATGAAACGTCATACGAGTTCAAAAAACGTTTTGATTTATATTGAATTAATTCGCCAAAACTCGGCAGATTTATTCCACATGAGAAAATGTCCTGCTTCAAAAACATAGCTGGAGTAACTCCGGATCGTGAGGAAAATATTAACATAATTACGTGTATTGCCGCTGCCTTATTTTATTGAATATACTATTTTTTTGTGATATTTTGTTAATGCTGTTTACTTAAAATACAATTATATATGTTAGCCGGATATCTTAAATGCGAGATAAAAGCATTAAATTATAAGAATTGAGATAATTTTGTTTCTTTCTTTTACAGAAACATGGTCTAGATCAAAGTGTATCATACATTTCATCTACGTTTCATCTTCGTATAATGCCTTGCAAATGAAAGAACACTAAAAGATGAAGTATATCCGGTTTGATTTATAGATATAAACACCATCTTATCATTCCGTTGGCATTTGTATTATCAATGGTACTGTCTTTGAACACATTCTAATTCTGTTAGATTACACCCGACATTTCGACGGGCAATAATTGAATCTTTTGAGAGGTACATTACGATAAATACACGAACCAAAGTAGGTATTATCTAGAAAAAGGACTATAATCGGTGCCTGTCTTCAGGGATATTGCAATCATGTTATTTCCTATGATCTTAGAGATTCGCAAAGGTATAACATTTCTTTTTGAAAATACAAAACTAAACCTTGCAAACATATAGAACTCAGATTAAAGACATTTTCTATAGTTTTTTCTTCATAACAGATTTTCTTTAAACTTTTTGTACAGTAAGTCTGTTATATATATAGACAGAAAAGGCAAAAATAATGGTAGGTCAGCATGCTTGTTAAAATTTTAAAAAATAATTTGTAATGCCACCGTCATGTCAATCTGTCCAAAAAGTTGAACAAGTCCATGAAATAGCTAAATAAGATATTTTTGAAGTCTAATCATTTATTCATTGGTCACAATTCTGCTAAAATTGTATTAAAGTAAAGAACATTTAATTACAATAACATTTAAAGCTCATCTTTATGTAAAACCTATATTTTTTTACAAAATCGGTTGAGACCATTACCACAATTTATGCACAAGTTAGCCCATAATGATAAAATTTCCTTTTTATTTTTGTATTTCCCAATAACAGATTTTTTTAAAACTTTCTAAGCACATAGTTTAACATATATAAAAACAAAATGTGCAATAAAAATGATAGGTCCCCATGCTTGTTTAGAAAAATAATTTGAAACCCTACCCCTATGCTAAAAGGCCAAGTTTTGTATGAAATTATATAGAAATGGTATATTTTCCTTTTTTGTTATGTTCCTAATAACAGAATTTGTTCAAACTTCCTAGGCACTTATTTGAACATATATTTAGACAATATATTCAATTAAATGTATAGGTCACCATGCATATTGAGATTTAATATTGTTTTTTGGAACCGTACCATTATGCTTAATTTTTTTTAATCTTTATTTAATTAACAGCCATTAGCATATGACAAATTCAACGTTTTAACAAGGTTTAAAGGATGTTGGCAGATGTTTCAGTAAGATCAAAGACAAATGTAATTATTGTTGTTTGAGAGAAGCGAATTAGACGATAATTACTTTCTCTTGATGTGAGTGTTTCTCACAGGGGGCGCAGGCGTGTAGAACGTTAGTTTTTTGCCATTCAGCGTTGGATGACTGACCAGTTAATACGTTCAAATTTAGATTTCTTAGTAAATCTTGTTGCAGTAACTTATATATTATGGATTTGAAGACATTTCAGGATATTGATGTTGTCCGGATTGAATTGGTTCCATTGATTATTGAAACGTTATGTTTAATTTATCACCATTTAAAGTTGCTTAAGGTTCCTCTCAACTGCCCAAAATGAAAAAAAAGAGTAAATTTAGTTTTTATATGTGTTTTTTGTTGGAGTTTGTACATGTTTTGCATATCATCTTAAGCGTCTTCGAACCAAGATTTTGAAAATAATGATGTTTTTGCACAATTTTTTTATTATTATTAATATTTTGTGAAAATGTAACCGTAATTTGGGCATCATACGACGGAATCTCAAGTTACTTCAAAATGAGAAATAAATGAAAATTCATAATGAAAATAATTCTGTTTTGATATACTGAAGGCTGTGCCAATCCGAAAATTCCATGCCAGCTAATATAACGTTACGTATTTTGACCTCGAAAGTGATCTCGTGTTGAACTGCATGTCGCCATTTTTTGCCCTAGACAGTGGAGATTCATATTAACCAAATACACGCGTTTAAGTGCAGTTTCTAGTAAAAGATAAGATGAACATGCAATATATCATTCTTGTTATATTTAACCTTACCGTCAATACTGTTCTTTGATCGGACGAGGATGATGATTTCTAAGGTTTAAAGTCCCTCTACCATATGAGCCCCCGGGAAGAATCCCCCGTTGGCTCGGCATTATGTCTGGACTATTGCGTGAGTGATTGTGTGTAGTGCTATGTATCTATCTACAGTCTACTTGAAGCAGATATAGTGCTGCCACACTGGAATACCACGCCGTAGTACGTGATACCCCACCCAGACACATTATTCTGACACCGGGTTGACCAGACGGTTTCGGACATAAGATGTCGCGTTATTTATAGGTTCGCCGACTTTCGTTTATAATAATTTTCTGGCTTCACTCTGTTTTGGCGAAATGGTATTCTTACGCCAGAAATAGTCTTCTCAAACTCATCGAGTAAGATGGGGAGTTTTTTTTCAAATTTAATAAAGTTTTCTATTTCCGTGTTTATTTTAGATCATACGCATCCTAATTTTGTATAAATATTACACAGTTACTACATCCTTTAATATTTTCACATTTGCAACGTGGGACCTACTTTTTCGGTTATAATTTCCGGTGTATGTTATTTGGCACTTCCGAAATCGCGAAAAAGATGATAATATTGCAATTTTCTTCTGGATATGGACGATTTTTATACAGCATTTGACAAAAGGTAGCTATATGATTGTTTCACCTAGCTAAAGTTGGTTGCTTATGCGATCGCCTCCCGATCAGCATGAAACATTCATAAAACCGTACTCATATCCAGCTGTCAAACCTCCATAATATCCCGTGCAAGCATGCACGTGAAGATATAAATGACAATGGTAAAAATAGGCCCAAATTGTAAATATATTTGAAAATATAGGTGTTTTATTTTTTATAAATTATGGGTATTGTGACATTAAATTTTGACAAAATTCAAAAGGCACTGCCTGAGGTAGACATTGAAGTTGACTTCTTCATAATTATTTTTTCCAAAGCCGTAAAATAAAAATAACTTGAGATTCCGTCGTATGATGCCCAAATTACGGTTCCATTTTTTACAAAATATTAATAATAATAAATTTGCTTTTGCAAAAACATTATTATTTTCAAAATCTTGGTTCGAAGACGCTTAAAATGATATGCAAAACATGCACAAATTCCAACAAAATCACATATAAAACTAAATTTACTTTTTTTTCATTTTGGGCAGTTGTGAGGAACCTTAAGACATATTTCCCATCGCTACTTGGTCATTACAAAAGCATGGGAATTTTGTGTATTTACTGACTGCATGCTCCATGACCGATCAACTCAGGTATATAAATTGAGGTCCGCTTGTAGTTTTTTCTTTGTGTTACATTGCTATATTAGATATTGTCTTGGGTAAGAAAAGCTAAACACAACTTTGTAATTTAGAAAAGCATATTCATAATTTAGCTAGTTTAAATACAAAACTAGTCTGATATTTCTTTATTGTTTCTAGAACAAACATGATAGCAAAGCATTAAATGAACAACTTTCTGTTGTGTGTTTATATTTGACTGCACACAAAAAGGCTTTATTGGGTGGGCCTCATAATCTGAATCAAAATTGAATATCACAATGTTCTCATGAAATTGCATGGCTAACAGTGATTTACTGTTGCCAATAGAAATTCTCCCCATCCCACCCCCAACCCCATAATACAATAGGCTCGAAATCCTAAGCAAAAACTGTATTGGTTGTATGATATAAAGTAGGCATAAACTAGTATCTCCCTTGTTTATTCAGTGGTGGGGAAGTATTGCGTTTGATTTATATTGTACTGAATAGCTCGCCTAATTAAAACCTGGGTTCAGTTTGGCAAATACTAGTCAATCGCAAGTCTGTGGTGAGAGATTGATATAGTTTATCAGTTCTTCGGATGAGACTTTAAACCGAGGTCTGCTCGCTAAAATGCTTAGTGCAATATAGCGAGGATAAATAAACGCTTATAGTTTATAGGTGTAGTTATACATAGTTGTAGTTTATTATGTATCGTATTATAATTTGAAGGTGAAGTGTTTCCTATTAATTAATGTTAATAATGTCAGTTAGTCGGTCGTCCAATGGCTTATACCATAAAAATAATAAATATACATTTATTACTTAAGTGTTGTTGTCGTGTTGCTCCTGTGAGAAGGGTGAGTGTTAAGAGAATGAAATTATTCTCGTATCGGAACAGCATGTAAGTAATGATATCGTCATTCTATTTGAGCTCGGTTACAAGGTTTGAGTATTTTCTTTTGGCGCGTTTCGTGGGTATATATACTGATGCGGGCTATTGTTCTGATCACTTACACAAGAAATTAGGTTGAATTAACCGCTGATGTTGACACCGTTTTTGGCACATATTCAGACATTGAACAGACCTGTTGGCAAGGTCTATGTAAACTTCAAAATTTAAAATTACATCTTTAAAAGTCCAGACCCTATTGTGCCCATCGCGTCAGGTTTACCTCGACGTGTTCGTTGGCGGACGGACTTTAAACCTTAGAACTACACACACACACACACACACACACTGTTCTGATCACTTGAGGATTTGCATTTAGGCAGATAACTATAGTTTGTTCTCTCCCATCCGCCCTTCTGTATGATGTAATATCTTTTATCACATAACATGCGGTGTGAGAGTGTTATAACACTATTCAATATTTTCGATATTCCACTAGTGGTATAACATAACGTTAATGACGTCATGGACGTCACGTTAATGTACGTTTTCTGACGTAATGTGACGTTATAAGTTATGTGATAAATAGAATCTAACATTCGTTCTCATTCAATATTGAATTTATTAAGCTCGTTAGCAAAAATGATATAATGCTCGGCAAGGGCCCCGAGCATTATATCATTTTGCCAACTCGTTTAATAAATTCAATAATGAATGAGCTCTAATGTAAGATCCTCTATTTATCACATACTTCCCTTCGTTGTTTTTGAATGTACGAAACGACATAGACCTAGCTATACATATCAATCAGGATTTAGTTGCCGGGTAATAAAGCTTTATCACACGCGTGAAATAAAGGGTAAACAAATGTCATATCACGGAAATAATCGAATGTTCTTTATGACGCTTTCAGCGGAGTGATACGGAAATTACCGATTAGTTACGATTGTATACGATTTGTCACGCGTATAGTTTGTCGTCTGCATTCCATCCTGTTTTCGCGCCAGATTATTGGCTATACATCTACATCTACATGTGTACGCTGAGCTGTCATCGTTAGAAAAAAAAATGTCGTGTACAAATACGCGACGGATGTTAACACCTCAGAATGGGATTACATAAATCAATAACATTATTCTTTTCTCCCTGGGAAACAGCGTAGTAATTTAGCTGAAGTTGACAGTTCAACAAAGTCATTGCTGAAGTATATGATAAATATAATAAAAAATGTATATTTTCATATCACACAAAGCTCTCGCGCTGATTGATGTTTGTATAGATTGTTACTATATATACATTATTTAGATGTTTGTGTAAATCGTAGAGAATATTTTTACATGATTATACTTATGTTTTCTATGGAAAGGGTAAGACTTTTCTCTTTTCAGGATTGGATAACATGTTCTTTTTGAAATGCTATGCTTATTATCTAATATTGCTTCTGTTGCTTTTATATTCTTGGAGATAAGAGAATAATTGATTTACTCACGACATTTGAGATAAGCGTAGTTTGTCTTCCTTGTCCTACTATACACATTGGCTTCTTTAAAAAAAAAAATCAACGAAGAGGTCAGCTACGTTACAATGAGCTATTTCAAGTTAGTATATCTAATTTAGGTTAATAATGTCATGTATACCATTAAGGTCATGAGGGCTGGTCGAATCATCTTCTGGGACAAACATTCTAACCAGTCTGTTAAATCATTTTAGAATTCTTTTTTGTTTAGAATTTGCCATATCAAAAGTCAAGAAACTCATTACTCAATGAGTAATGCAAACACTCAAAATCCACTCACTGTGTTTTGAGAACACATCGTGTGTCTCCTAAATAGGACTCCGTGTGTTCTGTTCTGAGAACATGCTGAGTTCCAAATGAATATTTTAAGTGTTTGATTACTCATTGAATAATGAGTTTCTTGACTTTCTGATATGGCAAATTTTAAACAAAAAATAATCCTTCAACTTAACCCCCAAATTACTTTAAATGTACTGAAAAAACTACCCGAAGGCATAATTAATCTTTATTATGCCATATTGCATGTTGTTTTTTCGGTCCAGAAATATGGACGCAGGCAGATTAAAAGGTCCAGAAATATGGACGCATACAGCCATAAAACTGGGGAATATATTCCTATGTTTCTTTAACGTGCTCGGAGGATAGACCGATACACGGGACCGCCCGGTTTACGTCCCCATACGACGGACGAGGCTAAGGGGAAGTTTCTTACCCAAGAACTCATCGACGAAACTCAGTGGCACCACGGAGGATTGAACCCGGGGCCTCCGGTTACAAATCCGCTGCGTTACCGACTGCCAAACGCCAGCCCTATTTTCGGAATCGAACACCAAACTATGATTTTAAAGTTTCATGGTTTGGTTTTCGATTCCGAAAGTCGTCTCGTAATATATCTATACACAACTATATCTATACTTCTAATGTATAATTTGTCGGAAGAACGAACTTTCATTTTTAATTATTACAAATTGCGTGGTGACAAAACATGTTGAAATGAACTGCATGGAGTAGTGATATTCATGGATAAGGCTTGCGTTTTGCACCAAAACGTTTTGAATTCACCATTATACATGAGTGACATATGTACATGTCCATTTTTGTCAAGCGTCTGACTTTGATGCCAGCGATGTGGAGAGTACCTGGTCAGAGATGGACTTCAGTTTGCACGAACAGTTGGTTGGAATGGAGTTGTCAGTAGAATGAGGGTGTGATACAATACAATACAATACAATACAATACAATACAATACAATACAATACAATACAATACAATACAATACAATACAATGCAATGCAATGCAATGCAATGCAATGCAATACAATACAATACACATATTTTATTTCAGTCTCACCTCTTATAATATACAGTTACAAATAAAAGTATAACAAAGTATACATGATATTTATAAAAGCAATCAGAGTGGCTCTACATAGAGCTATGAGAGACTATTAATAATAAACGTCAAAAGTCAGTGCATTGCAAGTAAAATGAATATTATTTTCTAATTACAACAGCCAGTGCAGACTTCGATGAGTTGGAAGCATTTTCGTCTATCAGCTTCTGCAAAAATGTTGACATGCACGTCTATGTTTTTGACAATGTTAACATTTGCGTTTAAAGCTCCGTGTCTTATAAAGATGCGTAGTCTTCAAACGTTACATACATTTACATATGTATGTATGGTTTCTAAACAGTCTTACCAAAACTTAGGTCACAAGCCTGACCCTGATCTTTAATTAAGATTTACCCAGTCTGCTCAACATAATAAAGGAAACTATTTATTGAAATTGGGTACTTGTGGTCTAGGCATCCAGATATAAGTATTAAGCAGTATAACGTTGCTGAAATCTGATAGCTGGGGTAGCCTCAATTTTAAATGGATTCACAGATTCTTAAATTATTTATCAGTCATTACATTGAATTGAATTGAAGACTATTTAACGATTTTTCCCTTCCTTGTATTTCCGCATATAATGTTGCAAAAATCTAAATGTGGCTCGATATAAGCCTTATAGTAAATAATTCTATAGTTAAGTGTCATATATTGCTTTATTCTAGATTATAGCCACAGATATGATGATAATTTCTTTCGAATACGAATTATATGTTCATCCCACTTAAGGTTTCCATTCAGGTGTACGCCTAATACATGTACTTTACTTTCAGAGGTCAATTGAATATTAATGCTATTGTAGTTTAAAGACATAGGTGAGTGTTTTAGTATTACGCACTTCTGAGGTGTTGTAGTCAATAGGACTTTTTTCAGTGTTTAATACCATGCCGTTTTCTAAGCACCAGTTTTGCAATATATGCAGTGCAGCCCGCAGGTTATTTTCAATTGTAATTAGCGAATCAGTAATATCATATATTATATGGGGAAATAAACTTAGTGGTGTCAAAAAGTAGTTCTCACATCAATTATGAATTAGATTTTCGCAAAAAGGCATGTTAGTCTATTCGACCCGGCGTCAGTGTGTGTTGCTATTACCGTTAATTTTTTTCGGCAAGCTCATACTTCAGAAACTGCTTGACATAAATTCACTATCTTTAGAGGAAGTACAAACAAGTGCCATAGCTCTGTTATACATTTTACAGAATTATACCCCTTTTTCATTTGCCCATTAAATAGATAAGGTCTTGAAAAGTCATCCGTAGAAAAGTAGGATAGTTAGACAAAATCAGAAATTGTTCGTAGTGATACAGGATCAATAGAAATGATTAACGTTTTTGTATTGTGAAGGTAATACAATTACAATGTATTAATTAGTAATAGGTATATAATACAAATTAAATATGTGAAGGAAAAAAATAGTATCTTGCATACTATTTATTTTCTCCATTTCCGGTAAAAAAAAAAACTTATCTTAAATATAATGTTGAAACATAACTTGGACAATTATGCTTATTTCTATGATTAAATTATAGTTTCACCATCTTGTATTGGTTATATTGCATCACATAACCGTAGTTGTCACATTCAAAAACACCTCGATTGTCTTTCACAACATTTTGGAGAGAACAGTGCAGGTAATGCATGTTATGAAGAAATCAACATATTTTGATTATAGAGCTCTTTGGAGAGTTTTGACAATGAAATGCCAGGGCTCAGCGTAAAACTATTTTATTTAATTATAATTAAGTTATAATAGTTTCACAGTCACCACTGTCTTTTGAACTTGTACAAAAACAATCCTGAGTAACTAGTCCAGCAACCCTCCTTCGATATTCGGTTTCCAATTTATTGTTCATGTCAACATAATACCTTAATGCAGATAAGCCATGCATAAAAATCCAGGGAAAAACTACTCTTGTCTTGAAATGTCATTAATTTTAAGCACGTTTTGCACATAACTCTGATTTAAAGACACTTTTGTCTCAAAAAATGTTTTATTGATTAATTTGCTGCTGTTATATGTTCTTAAAATAAAGGAGGCAAGAGAAAACAACATTTTGCGGAAAATATGAGCTGAATTTTACACGTCAGTAGTGTTGCTAAGCACGTGACCATGACGGTGAAGGTGTAGAACAGAATAGAATAAATTTATTGCGCTATTATATCTATTACAATATTAAAGGCAAAACAAACAAAATAATATGTAAAGTGAAAAACAAATTTAAATAGTAAAATATCTAACCGTGAAATTAGTACAAAATGACTATGCAGCGACGTAGCCAGAGCCTCGAGTTGCGAACGTGTAGTTGGTGTGTTTGGGGAGTGAGGGTGGGGGTATTTGGTGGGGGGAGTGGGGAGGTATTAGGCGGTGGATACCATAACATGTTCAGACTGAAAAAATGTGTTTAGATTGAATGCTGGATGGTAAACGTCAATAGCGAAGTTCATATAAGGACAACCGCATGCTGGGGTGTTTGAATAGTTCCAGAATAGGACGCTAGTGCCATAGATTGTTAGTCTTCACTTTCCGGTGGAGAAGATACCCTCTTTTTTGTATATATATAGATCTATATTAACAACGTTTTTAAGCCGCCCTATATATGGAGACATAATATATCGAATTCGGGAACCTACCCTGCACCAGAGACGTAATAAACCAACTTTGATTTCTGTCTAAACTTATTAAAGCTGGCTTCCTGTGGTTCTTTTTCGGAAAATAGACTCACAATGCATGAGACTACCCGGTGTACGTCCCTGACCAAGAACGCACCGACGAATATGTGGCGCCGATGGGGCTTGAACATGGGTCCTTCGGGGTTTCACGTCTACTGGGTCACGCCGAGATAAATCGACAAATGGGATCGTAATTGACATATTGATGTCAAGATGTCCGATTACATGCTAAGTTACTGATAAATTATCAATTTTAATAGCGCGAAAATAGTGTGGGCGTTGACTTGTATGCTGGATTGTGAGTGTAATCATAGACATATGTACATGTCACAGGTGGTCAACTATTTAAAATAAGTATGTTTAGTGCATGTTTCCTTCGTGTGGTATCCGGAGTAGAATACAATCACTGCAATCTCACAAACACACTGTCACATGCAGAGGGGTATGACACGCACCCGCCCCACCACCATTCATATTCATTTTGTCATTTTGATCATGTTCATTCGTGGTCTTTATGATGCCACACCGCATGCAAACGTGGAACCATGGCTCTATCGTAAATGGAGTATCTACAATAGAATTTGCAGCAACGCTACAGTTCTGCAGGTAAGACGGTACTATGCCCATTCTCTGTATTTTATCTTGATGTGAATGGAGTACGAGCCTGACATGTTAATTCCTGTTAGGCGCCATATAACCTTTTATATGTTGGTGCGCCTTAAAACTCAATTCAATTCATTCATGGCATTCTTACGACTTAGGGCAGATGCGGATTCAGGATTTGAGATGAGTTTTAATTTTCCAATATTTCAAAGAACATCATGAACAATTACGTTGCCCTGTAACTACTTTTTTATGAACATAAATTGGTAAATGATATTGGTGTTGTGGCGCGTAGATGATGTTAAGATAATCAGTCACTTTAGGCACCGCTGTTATGACATGAGTTTTGGAACGTCAAGCAATGGCTCTGTCCTTAATTGATGTGTTAACCGGTATAACTGCAACACTGCGCACGGGTAATTGTGTTTATTGTTAATATATGACCTTAGAATAGTAAGAAGTCCTCCGTTGGTGTGTTACAGTAAGTTTAAACTGCGTCTACGTTCAGAGGACCCAACAAGAAATATGTGTTACAGTGGGCGCACTGTCTTTATTGTTGTCGGAACACAAAGAAATTAGGTCCTTAATTGGTGTGTTACCATGAAGAAATTGTGGTTATTGTTAGTAGAGGACCTTAGAATAGTACCAGGTTCTCAGTTGGTGTGTTACAGTGAAGTTGACACTGTGTTGACTGTTAAAGGACACAACAAGAAATATTTGTTACAGTGGGCGCATTGTGTTTATTGTTGTCTGAAAACCAAGAAATTAGGTCCTTAATTGGTGCGTCACCATGAAGAAATTGTGTTTATTGTTAAAAAAGGATCTTAGAATAGTAACAGGTCCTCTGTTGGTGTGTTACAGTGAAGTTGACACTGTGTTTACTGTCAGAGGACCCAACAAGAAATAAGTATTGCAATGGGCGCTCAGTGTTTATTGTTGTCGGACCACCATGTGATAAGGTCCTTAATTGGTGTGTTACCATTAAGTAATTGTGTTTATTGTTAATAGAGGACATTAGAATAGTAAGAGGTCTTCGGTTGGTGTGTTACAGTGAAGTTGACACTGTCTTTACTGTCAGAGGACCCAACAAGAAATATGTCTTACAATGGGGCTCGGCGAACTGTGTTTATTGTTGTCGGAACACAAAGAGATTAGGTCCTTAATTGGTGTGTTACCAAGAAGAAATTGTGTTTATTGTTAATAGAGGACATTAGAATAGTAAGGTCCTCGCTTGGTGTGTTACAGTGAAGTTGACCCTGTGTTTACTGTCAGAGGACCCAACAAGAAATATGTTACAGTGGGCGCACAGTGTTTGTTGTTGTCGGAACACCTAGAAATGACGTCCTTAATTGGTGTGTTACCATGAAGAAAGTGTGGTTATTGTTAATAGAGGACCTTAGAATAGTAAGAGGTCCTCGGTTGGTGTTTTACAGTGACTTTGACACTGTCTTTACTGTCAGAGGACCCAAGAAGAAATATGTGTTACCATGGGCGCACAGTGTTTATTGTTGTCGGAACACCAAGAGATTAGGTCCTTAACAGGTGTGTTACCAAAAAGAAATTGTGTTTATTGTTAATAGAGGACCTTAGAATAGTAAGAGGTCCTTGATTGGTATGTTACAGCGAAGATGAAACTGTGTTTACTGTCAGAGGACCCAAGAAAAAATATGTTTTAAAATGGGCGCTCTGTGTTTATTCTTGTCAGAACACCAACAGATTATGTCCTTAATTGATGGTTACCATGAATAAATTGTGTTTATTGTTAATAGATGACCTAAGAATAGTAAGGTCCTCGGTTGGTGTGTTACAGTGAAGTTGACAATGTGTTTAATGTCAGAGGACCCAACAAGAAATATGTTACAGTGGGCGCACTGTCTTTATTGTTGTCGGAACACAAAGAGATTAGGTCCTTAATTGATGTGTTACCATGAAGAAATTGTGGTTATTGTTAGTAGAGGACCTTAGAATAGTACTATGTCCTCGGTTGGTGTGTTACAGTGAGGTTGACACTGTGTTGACTGTGAAAGGACACACCAAGAAATATTTGTTACAGTGGGCTAACTGTGTTTATTGTTGTCTGAAAACCAAGAGATTAGGTCATTAATTGGTGCGTCACCATGAAGAAATTGTGTTTATTGTTAAAAAAGGATCTTAGAATAGTAACAGGTCCTCTGTTGGTGTGTTACAGTGAAGTTGACACAGTGTTTACTGTCAGAGGACCCAACAAGAAATAAGTGTTACAATGGGCGCACAGTGTTTATTATTGTCGGACCACCATGTGATAAGGTCCTTAATTGGTGTGTTACCATTAAGTAATTGTGTTTATTATTAATAGAGGACATTAGAATAGTAAGAGGTCCTCGGTTGGTGTGTTACAGTGAAGTTGAAACTGTGTTTACTGTCAGTGGACCCAACAAGAAATATGAGTTACAATGGGGCCCGGCGCACTGTGTTTATTGTTGTCGGAACACCAAGAGATTAGGTCCTTAATTGGTGTGTTACCAAGAAGAAATTGTGTTTATTGTTAATAGAGGACCTTAGAATAGTAAGGTCCTCGGTTGGTGTGTTACAGTGAAGTTGACACTGTGTTTACTGTCAGAGGACCCAACAAGAAATATGTGTTACAGTGGGCGCACTGTGTTTGTTGTTGTCGGAACACCTAGAGATGACGTCCTTAATTGGTGTGTTACCATGAAGAAATTGTAGTTATTGTTAATAGAGTCCCTTAGAATAATAAAAGGTCCTCGGTTGGTGTGTTACAGGGAAGTTGACACTGTCTTTACTAACAAGAAATATGTGTTACCATGGGCGCATAGTGTTTATTGTTGTCGGAACTCCAAGAGATTAGGTCCTTAATTGGTGTGTTACCAAGAAGAAATTGTGTTTATTGTTAATAGAGGACCGTAGAATAGTAAGAGGTCCTCGGTTAGTGTGTTACAGTGAAGATGAGACTGTGTTTACTGTCAGAGTACCCAAGAAGAAATATGTGTTAAAATGGACGCACTGTGTTTATTCTTGTCAAAACACCAACAGAATTTGTCCTTACTTGATGGGTTACCATGAATAAATTGTGTTTATTGTTAATAGATGACCTAAGAATAATAAGGTCCTCGGTTGGTGTTTTACAGTGAAACTGACACTGTGTTTACTGTCAGAGGACCCAACAAGAAATATGTTACAGTGGGCTCACTGTCTTTATTGTTGTCGAAACACAAAGAGATTAGGTCCTTAATTGATGTGTTACCATGAAGAAATTGTGGTTATTGTTAGTAGAGGACCTTAGAATAGTACTAGGTCCTCGGTTGGTGTGTTACAGTGAAGTTTACACTGTGTTGATTATGAAAGGATACACTAAGAAATATTTGTTACAGTGGGCGCACTGTGTTTATTGTTGTCTGAAAACCAAGAGATTAGGTCCCTAATTGGTGCGTCACCATGAAGAAATAGTGTTTATTGTTAAAAAATGATCTTAGAATAGTAACAGGTCCTTTGTTGGTGTGTTACACTGTGTTAACTGTCAGACGACCCAAAAAGAAATATGTGTTACAGTGGGGCCATGCGCACTGTGTTTATTGCTGTCGGAACACCAAGACATTAGGTCCTTAATTGGTGTGTTACCAAGAAGAAATTGTGTTTATTGTTAATAGAGGACCTTAGAATAGTAAGGTCCTCGGTTGGTGTGTTACAGTGAAGTTGACTCTGTATTTACTGTCAGAGGACCCAACAAGAAATATGTGTTACAGTGGGCGCACTGTGTTTGTTGTTGTTGAAACACCTAGAGATGACGTCCTTAATTGGTGTGTTACCATGAAGAAATTGTGGTTATTGTTAATAGACGACCTTAGAATAGTAAGAGGTCCTCGGTTGGTGTGTTACAGTGAAGATGAGACTGTGTTTACTGTCATAGGACCCAAGAAGAAATATGTGTTACAGTTGGCGCACTGTGTTTGTTGTTGTCGGAACACCTAGAGATGACGTCCTTAATTGGTGTGTTACTATGAAAACATTGTGGTTATTGTTAATAGAGGACCTTAGAATATTAAGAGGTCATCGGTGGATGTGTTACAGTGAAGTTGACACTGTGTTTACTGTCAGAGGACCCAACAAGAAATATGTGTTACAAAGGGCGCACTGTGTTTGTTGTTGTCGGAACACCTAGAGATGACGTTCTTTATTGGTGTATTACCATGAAGAAATTGTGGTTATTGTTAATAAAGGACCTTAGAATAGTAAGAGGTCCTCGGTTGGTGTGTTACAGTGAAGATGAGACTGTGTTTACTGTCATAGGACCCAAGAAGAAATATGCGTTAAAATAGGCGCACTGTGTTTGTTGTTGTCGGAACACCTAAATATGACGTCCTTAAGTGGTGTGTTACTATGAAGAAATTGTGGTTATTGTTAATAGAGGAACTTAGAATAGTAAGAGGTCCTCGATGGGTGTGTTACAGTGAAGTTGACACTGTGTTTACTGACAGAGGACCCAACAAGAAATAAGTGTAGCAATGGGCGCACAGTGTTTATTGTTGTCGGACCACCATGAGATAAGGTCCTTAATTGGTGTGTTACCATTAAGTAATTGTGTTTATTGTTAATAGAGGACATTAGAATAGTAAGAGGTCCTCGGTTGGTGTGTTACAGTGAAGTTGACACTGTCTTTACTGTCAGAGGACGCAACAAGAAATATGCGTAACAGTGGGGCCCTGCGCACTGTATTTATTGTTGTCGGAACCCCAAGAGATTAGGTCCTTAATTGGTGTGTTACCAAGAAGAAATTGTGTTTATTGTTTATAGAGGACTTTAGAATAGTAAGGTCCTCGGTTGGTGTGTTACAGTGAAGTTGACACTGTGTTTATTGTCAGAGGACCCAACAAGAAATATGTGTTACAGTTGGCGCACTGTGTTTGTTGTTGTCGGAACACCTAGAGATGACGTCCTTAATTGGTGTGTTACTATGAAAACATTGTGGTTATTGTTAATAGAGGACCTTAGAATATTATTGGGTCATCGGTGGATGTGTTACAGTGAAGTTGACACTGTGTTTACTGTCAGAGGACCCAACAAGAAATATGTGTTACCATGGGCGCACAGTGTTTATTGTTGTCGGAACACCAAGAGATTAGGTCTTTAATTGGTGTGTTACCAAGAAGAAATTGTGTTTATTGTTAATAGAGGACCTTAGAATTGTAAGAGGTCCTCGGTTGGTGTGTTACAGTGAAGATGAGCCTGTGTTTACTGTCAGAGGACCCAAGAAGAAATATGTGTTAAAATGGGCGCACTGTGTTTATTCTTGTCAGAACACCAACGGATTCTGTCCTTAATTGATGGGTTACCATGAATAATTAGTGTTTATTGTTAATAGATGACCTAAGAATAGTAAGGTCCTCGATGGGTGTGTAACAGTGAAGTTGATACTGTGTTTACTGTCAGAGGACCGAACAATTAATATGTGTAACAGTGGGCGCACTGTCTTTATTGTTGTCGGAACACAAAGAGATAAGGTCCTTAATTGGGTTGTTACCATGAAGAAATTGTGGTTATTGTTAGTAGAGGACCTTAGAATAGTACTAGGTTCTCGGTTGGTGTGTTACAGTGAAGTTGACACTGTGTTGACTGTGAAAGGACACAACAAGAAATATTTGTTACAGTGGGCGCACTGTGTTTATTGTTGTCTGAAAACCAAGAGATTAGGTCCTTAATTGGTGCGTCACCCTGAAGAATTTGTGTTTATTGTTAGAAAAGGATCTTAGAATAGTAACAGGTCCTCTGTTGGTGTGTTACAGTGTGTTTACTGTCAGAGAACCCAACAAGAAATAAGTGTTACAATGGGCGCACAGTGTTTATTGTTGTCGGACCACCATGTGATAAGGTCCTTAATTGAGAACAACTAGAGATGACGTTCTTAATTGGTTTGTAACCATTAAGAAATTGTGGTTATTGTTAATAGAGGACCTTAGAATAGTAAGAGGTCCTCGGTTGGTGTGTTGCAGTGAAGTTGACACTTTGTTTTCTGTCAGAGGACCGAACAAGAAATATGTTATACAATAGGCGGACAGTGTTTATTGTTGTCGGAACACCAAGAAATTAGGTCCTTAATTGGTGAAAGAAGAAATTGTGTTTATTGTTAATAGAGGACTTTAGAATAGTAAGAGGTCCTCGGTTGGTGTGTTACAGTAAAGTTGAGACTGTGTTTACTGTCAGAGGACCCAACAAGAAATATGTTAATATGGGCGCACTGTGTTTATTCTTGTCAGAACACAAACATATTATAATGTCCTTAATTGATGGGTTACCATGAATAAATTGTTTTGTTTATTGTTAATAGATGACCTAAGAAATGAAATGAATGGAGTAACTAGTCCAATATCACTGGGTTTCGAACTTGGCAAAGCTTGTATTGATATTTACAATCTGTGCAAGTTTGGTAAAGATCAAATAACGAAAAACACAAACTTGATAGAGGCCAACCCAAGGAACATGTATATGATATTTCAGTAGAACGGAATAACTGGTTTCGGAGGAGATGTCTTTTGAAATTTCCTTAAATTTGACCTAGTTTTAGCCATGGCGGCCATCTTGGATGACTGGCGACCGCGAAAAACACAAATCTGAGAGGGGCCCTCCCAAATAACAGTGTGATGAAGTTTCATTAAAATCCTTCAAGCGGTTTCAGAGGAGATGTCGATTTTATAAAATTGCTTACAGACAGACAGACGGCCAGACGGACGGACGGACGAAAAGTGATCGCATAAGCCCTCATGGCCTTTTGCCAGTAGAGCTAAAAAAGACAGCATGTAGCATACATTGGGTCTTCCATTTGATTGTTTAAGCACTACTGGTAAGGATATATAACACTGACAAAAGTTTATAACCCTGAACTTAGTTCTTTTGAAATCGCTAAAACTAATGACACTGGATTGTGACTCGAACATCACTGCGTTTTTAAACTGATTTTGGAATAATGCACTAGCATGTACATGATATACATGAAATCACATACTTTATCAATGAAATACGCATAATCTCCCATACAATCTTATTTATAAACGACGCTTCGCGTCAAATGTTTGCATGTCAAATGTTTGCATTAGTGAAACTGTTGTCCAGATCATCTAGATCTAAATAGCGGAAAGTAGTGGAGCGAGTATTTTGGATCTGATTTTAATGATATTGGTATCAACTAGACTTCATGGGCATCATTTCTGTAAAGTTTCGTGAAAATATGTCATTTAGTTACAAACAAAATTCACGGACGGACAGACAGACGGACGAACGGAATATAGCAAGGAGCTACCTTGCGAAGGGCCATGTTTAAAGGGGCCATAAATGAAGGAAAATGGCCCCTTCTTTCAGAAAAATACCCTCTATTTTTTGTCAAGTATGTGGACAAATTGTGTCTAATGAACTTGGACAGCCTACAGAGGGGGCATTTTTTTAAAACTGTTTGGATTATGGTCTTCTAGCTCTTTGCTATCATTTGAGCACAAAAAAACTTGGGGCCAGGCCCCTTGTTGGAAAATGACCCTTTCCTTCTGTACAGGCTACTAAAATGGCCCTCGGACAGACGACGGACACTGCACACCGCATAAACTCTGCTGATCTCTGATCAGTGGAGCTAATAATAGCAAAGTATTGTATTTAATAAAAGCGCGTAGATGATCATGATACGGCCACTAAATGCATACGAACCCAAAATGAAACAACGTTGGTTAACTTCTTTTTCCTTCATTCCTTTGTTCTTTATACAAATAATTTAAACACAACAATTAAAATGTCTAAACTAATAATGCATGTCTATTTGACATGAAAGGGGACATTTTAGTGATGTATCTGACATGTAATGTTTTGTCAGAGGTAATGCTGTTCCTATTAATCGCTTTGATCGATCATCGATCAGTTACGAATTTGATCTGATTAATCGATTACAATTTTTCCTGATCGGCTTTACTTGGTTGTAAAATGATGGCTTATTTCATTTTCTTGTACTAAAATATACAAGAAAACAAGAGCTGTCGGAGAACAGCGCAGCTTGACTTTTCGATTTTTCAGAGAAAAATAAATGTATAGCTAGTATATACCATCAGAAAACAAGGCTACAACAATGTGGGGTTGGGCACAACATAACTATGTGTAAGAATGGACTAAAACTACACAGAAATATGTAAAAAAAAGAAAAAAAGAAGAGTTTCAAGGAGGGTGGGGGAGGGGGGGGGGAAGAAGCTGGGGGAGGGGGGAGCAACATATGTATACAAATTGACCAAAAAAACACAGAAATATGGATTTTTTTTTAATCTAGTTCCGACTGTGTGGTGGGGGCGGGGGGGGGGGGGGTTGGGAGTGGCGGGGGTGGGGGAAGGGGGCAACATGTTTAAGAAGTAACAAAAGCAACACAGAAATATGTAAAAAATTAAATAAAAAAATCCAAGTGAGGGTGGTGTGTAGTGGGTGTTGGGGGGGGGGGGGGGGGTGGGGGTGGGGGGGGGGGGTTGTGGGAGCGGCAACATATATATATGTGTAAGAATTGACTAAAACAACACAGAAATATGTAAAAGAAAAAAAATATGATGTGGGGGGTGGGAGTGGGGGCGGGGGTGGGGAGGAGGGAGCCCATGCCCCAATATTGGTGAAGTATGAATAAGATACATAATGCTATAAGAAATCCCAAACCAAAATTATAGATATATACATGCGTACATGCAAACCTAGATCTGCCTTTATTGCACATTGTATGGGCCATCACAATTTGGGTTCCATGGGAGCCCAGAAGTTGCAGAAGACAAAATTACTTATCCAACCCTTTACAACATACTATAAGGAAAACAATTCCAAAATTTCGTTCAGCTAGGACAAGAAGTGTAAGAGATATAGACCTGTTAACACAGCTTACACGCAAAATTTGATGTGAAACAGACACATTTTAGAATTTGGGTTCCATGGGAGCCCAGGGGTTACAGGAACCAAAATTACTTAAGCAGCCCTTAAGATAATGCTATAAGGAAGCTAATGGCCAACTTTGGTTGTGCTAGGATAAGAATTGTAAAAATAGACTTGTAAACACAGCTTACACGCAAAATTTGATGTGAAATGGGACACATTTTATGGGCTATTATAATTTGGGTTCCATGGGAGCCCATGGGTTATAGACTTGTAAACACAGCTTACACGCAAAATTTGATGTGAAATGGGACACATTTTATGGGCTATTATAATTTGGGTTCCATGGGAGCCCATGGGTTATAGACTTGTAAACACAGCTTACACGCAAACCTTGATGTGGGACGCCGACGCCAACGCCGACGCCGACCCCGGGGTGATTACATAAGCTCTCTTATTCTTCGAATAGTCGAGTTAATAAAATGAGTTTTAATTTTTACCTAAAATAAATGCTTGGCCAGTTTCATTCAATAATGTAATGACCAGAACATACTTGAAATGTGTTTATTTTCTTCATTACAGTCTGAAAAAGGCTTAAACTTGTGTCTTTTATGGAAGCCATGTTTAATCGATGAATGATCGATTATCCGTTGGTTAAAATTTCTGATAATCGATCATGAATTTTCAACCGATTACCAACAAAAGTCTGAGGTCAAGTAGACGTTTACTAATCAACGTAGAATGCATATCTATAGATCTGACATGGTCTATTCATCAAAATGCATGTCCAAAAAATATGACCACTATATATATATATATATATAAAATGACCCCCAGTTTATTCCATAGGGGGGTCAAGGTTGTTTTAACACCTTGTTAACTTGGTTATTAGCGCGTGACTTTCTAATCTTATCTTGATTAAATAGCTGTGAAAACAGTATTTTAGGGTAAAATCTGGTTTTGACTGGGCTACTGCAAAAGGAAATTTGTAGTAGCCCGTCAGGTTCACGAATGAAATTTATGGTAGTCCGGACATCGACTTTTATTATAATATGACCAGAGCTCCAGATAAGGATTTGGACATATAATTTTTTTACCTCATCATTTATTTTTCAATTGGGTATTTTTACCCTACCCGGATGTTTTCAATTGGGTATTTCCTTGTTAAATTAACCAACAACAAAGAAAACACATAATCAAACATGGTACTCACGTTTGAGTCATTTACAGTATTTTTACTTACACGGTTCCCAGAGTGCTTTCGTGCGTTTTACGATCAACGTTTTCCAACACATCAGATAAAATATCTTGAACAATGCTTTGTGAATCTTGGACAACATGGAATAGTATGTCATCTAAGGTTATTTTTTCGTTTGTTTTGCCTCCGTTGACTTACTGTGGACAAAACAGTTACTAATTATATTTATTTGGTGTTTTTTGCAGTGATTTTTTTTCGTTTGTTTACATTCGCCGACACTTTTAACCGACGCTTGATTTAGATCGCCGAGCGTCTACATGATATAAAAAGGTGCAGGCAAAATTGAGTAAATCGCGCACAATTAAAACTGAATTATGGAACCAGTCTGTTTACTCGGCAGTTTCGGTCTTTACCTTTATTTGATTTTGTTTCGAGATTTTGTGAGAACTCTGAGCCAATATGCGATCGATTAGAAATGAAAAATTGCAAATATGCAAGCAATTTGCGAGGAATTGCGTATCAAACATTTCTCTTTGCGTTATGATACGCATGGTTTTGTATTTATATTGCTTTTTCTACCATTTTATTTACGCAAATATGCACCTTATCTGAGGCTCTGAATTTTATTAAGATGAAATAGTGAATACTTAAATTGATTTATTTAAACGTTACAAGGGTCAAAGTAAAAAAGATACTGGATATATAAATCGAAACACCCATTCAAAACACTTCAAAATTGCCGTGTGTTCCTTTAATGTTTGCTAAAAACGTCCAGATTGTGTGTCCGTTTAAAATCCATCCATACATGCGAAAGACACGTACAAAGATAGTAACTTAGGGGGCACTCCACAGTTTAATGTACATTTCTCAATCATCAAACCATGACAAGCTCTTAGCCTGAATCCTTGAGCAAAAATAAATCACATCATCATTGTGTCATACATTTCTTAGAAGACAATAAAATAACCAATGTTTCCATACTAAATAAAAGTATCAAAAAGCATTTTCTGTACAACTTTAGTCCCATTTCTTTAAGATTACCCCACCCCTTAAAACATGCTAAAAATGCAATTTTAGCAATATTTCAAATGTCAATAAATAAAATAAATTTTTTTCCTACACATATCAGGGTCATGTCTGCACTCATAATGCTCTTGCGTATCAGGAAATGCTAAATTTTACATACCTAGTCCGGCATTTTAAAAAGTTATTCAACGCTGATCTCCTCGTCCAGTGAAAATCAGCCATTTTAACTACTTTTAGGAAGTTTTTGATTGGTTCACATTTTTCTATTATAGCCTCCAAAAAACCCAAAGAATGCATATTCCCAATACACCAAAATAAACTGAGAAGTAATCAAAACTGAAAAAACATCAAACATGTGCTTTCATAATTATTATAAAGACCATCCATGGACCTAAAAGATGCTTAGTTGATTCTTTCTGATTTACACCATGGACATTCATGCGAAACTGAAGAGTGCCCCCTTACGAACGGACAGACGTATCCATGGACAGCGCCGAAGCTATATTCCACCGGTTTCCTCGATATGATTTGTTTTCGAAGAAATAAATGGTATAGATTTACAAAAGCCAACGTGATATCATAATAGTGCTCGTTTCTATTCTAGTTGACGCCACTCGTAAGTTTATAATAAAAAGAGTATGATAATGGACCTTTGGAAACGGCCGAACACGACACATACAAAATATTGCAGTCTCGGTTGATTGACACTGTTCATGACGGTAGTGAAATATGCTAGCTACCGCTCACGCCCTCTAGCCCAGGGTTGAGCAGAACTCAATATTCATAAAATCAATAGTACATAATTTTAACTCATCCGAAGATGGCATGCATAGGCTGTGAACATAGAGATTTTTCTCCCCCATGTCCAGTGGTGTATGGTCCCAATGTCTAACAAAATACTATGCCCGAAGAGCAAAACATACAAATGGAATTTAGTTGGGAGCAGGATATGAAGCCTGCATATCACAAGTAACAGCCAAAAGTAAAAAGCAGACAACATATCTTATGAGTGGTTAAACAATACCAGAGCCTTCTATCGGTCGGAGTAGTGGAACAACCCGATCGGAAAATTAAGTAAGAAAACAAATGAAATTGAAAATGTACCACCGATAACTAAATATAAGTATTGGGCTCAGCGATCTCCAAAGATCGAATGATAACAGTCCTGAATGAATAAACTAAACTATTCAAATAACCGATAATAATATACGATTTTTGCTACCCAATTGTTGGCATTCATGATTCTATCAATGCTTAACTTAACCAAACTTCCAGAATGATCTCAACAATTTTCCTTGAGCAGATAAGTGCAGGTCAATTGCTGTTAGTTACCTAATTATTAATATTTATTAAATTATTATATGTATAACGTTAGTTGTACTCAGATATCGTCATAATTTTGAAGAAATAAATTCTTCTGCTACTCAAGTTGAAGGCTTTCATTAATTTGTGTTCAATCAAATGTGAAAATTGGCTTGAATTTGTCAATATATTTGTAATAAAGTAAACACCACCGTAATTCATCCACACATTTATAAATTCATAAATATCTCGGCATCTGAAACTGAAAATGTCAAAATTCTTCAAGTTCACTCTGAACCGGGAGTTCAAGCATTTTCTGTGTTTCAAAATCAATACCCTCCCACAATTTCGACCTTAAATTTACTTTGCATTTAAATTTTTAATTCAAAGATTAATCTATACTGTTATTCTAGTTTATGAAAACGCATATCTACTCGTAACTCAAAACTGCTGTCTAAAACTCAGAGTTCAAAAATTTCCTGTGTTTTAAATTCAATACCGCTCCACATTCACTTGGCATTTAAAATTAAATGATCAAATCTAGGTCTATACGGTAATTCTTGTTTTATTAAACAATACTGCATTATATATCCTATCATTTATTCAAAACTACTGTTTAAACCGACTTTTAATGGAAACCTACCTCGCTGGAAATGCGCACCCCTCAGTGGAAATGACCTCGAGACAAACTTCTTCTCTAAAACCGGAAGTCCGAAAAATGTGTGTTTATCGGAAAGCGTAAAGTGTGTTCACCCTGTACACACACTTCTCATTTCGCCTATCAAACGAGGTCTTCCCCGAAAATTGGTCACGTGATACCTACAACGATTTTTAACAAATCAAAACTAGTTTTCTTCCGAGGACCCGTAAAAAGTCCTCGGACGTTTGAGAAGTCCCCGGACGGTTGGTGTGTTTTCATACATAGGTCCTCAGTCAGATAGTATTGCACACACACACACACACACACTCGAAGCTCTTTTCTTTTTCTTTTTTACATATTTCTGTGTTGTTTTGGTCAATTCTTACACATAGCTATGTTCCCCCAACCACCACGCTCGAAATGGAATGTTTTTGTTGAATGTTTATTGTTTTTTTTTACATATATCTGTGTTGTTTTTGGTAAATTCTTACACATAGCTTCTTACACATATATGTTGCCACCTCCAACCCTCAAATTCCAGGTCCGTGGCTCAATGTCAGGTCACACTTAGAGATCAAAGGTCAAAATCTGTTCGTCTGTACAATCGTGTCGCACACAAAATCCAGGGTTTCGTCGGCTCCAAAATCAAGGTCACACTTAGAGGTCAAAGGTCAAAATCCGTTCGTCTATACAATCGTGTCCGCTTCATAACTCTGACAATAATGGACGGATTTTCAAATACTTCACACAATTGCTCACCACAACAAGACGACGCGTCGCGCACCAAAATCCAGGTCCGTGGCTCCAAGGTCAAGGTCACACTTAGAGATCAAAGGTCAAAATCCGTTCGTCTGTGCAATCGTGTCCGCTTCATAACTCTGACAATAATCAACGGATTTTCAAATAACTTCGCACAATTGCTCACCACAACAAGATGTCGTGTCGCGCACAAAATCCAGGTCCGTGGCTCCAGGTCAAGGTCACACGTCAAAATTCGTTAGTCTGTACAATCGTGTCCGCTCATAACTCTGACAATAATGGACGGATTTTCAAATAACTTCGCACAATTGCTCACCAGAACAAGACGACGTGTCGCGCACAAAATCCAGGTCTGTGGCTCCAAGGTCAAGGTCACAGGTCAAAATTCGTTAGTCTGTACAATCGTGTCCGCTTCATAACTCTGACAATAATGGACGGATTTTCAAATAACTTCGGCCGGCGTGGCGCAGTCAGTAGCGCGGCGGATTTGTAACCGGAGGCCCCGGGTTCAATCCTCCGTGGTGCCACTGAGTTCCGTCGGTGTGTTCTTGGGCAAGACACTTTACCTTAGCCTCGTCCGTCGGATGGGGACGTAAACCGGGCGGTCCGTGTACCGGTCTATCCTCCGAGCACGTTAAAGAACCATAGGAATCTATTCGATAATAAGAGTAGGGCAGGTTCCCGGATTCCTATGTATCCTTCCCTCTCTCTGGGGCGGCTCTAAATAACCTATACTGTGTTGATGAGCCGTTAAACAACATTCAATTCAAATAACTTCGCACAATTGCTCACCACAACAAGACGACTTGTCGCGCACAAAATCCAGTCCGTGGCTCCAAGGTCAAGGTTACACGTCAAAATTCGTTTGTCTGTACAATTGTGTCTGCTTCATAACTCTGACAATAATGGACGGATTTTCAAATAACTTTGCACAATTGCTCACCACAACAAGACGACGTGTCGCGCACAAAATCCAGGTCCGTGTCTCCAAGGTCAAGGTCACACTTAGAGGTCAAATGTCAAAATCCGTTCGTCTACATCGTGTCCGCTTCCTACTCTGACAATAATTGACGGATTTTCAAATAACTTCGCACAATTGCTCAACACAACAAGACGACTTGTCGCGCACAAAATCCAGGTCCGTGGCTCCAAGGTCAAGGACACACGTCAAAATTCGTTAGTCTGTACAATCGTGTCCGCTTCATAACTCTGACAATAATGGACGGATTTTTAAATAACTTCTCATAATTGCTCACCACAACAAGACGACGTGTCGCGCACAAAATCCAGTCCGTGGCTCCAAGGTCAAGGTCCACACGTCAAAATTTGTTTGTCTGTACAATTGTGTCCGCTTCATAACTCTGACAATAATTGGACGGATTTTCAAATAACTTTGCACAATTGCTCACACCATACAAGACGACGTGTCGCGCACAAAATCCAGGTCCGTGGCTCCAAGGTCAAGGTCACACTTAGAGATCAAAGGTCAAAATCCGTTCCTCTGTACAATCGTGTCCGCTTCATAACTCTGACAATAATGGACGGATTTTCAAATAACTTCGCACAATTGCTCACCACAACAAGACAACTAGTTCTTGAGCTGGCTGTAGACCCCCCTCCCCCCAGGGGGAATTTTGTAGGCTATGATTTCTGAAAGAACATACATTAAGCTTCAAATGAGACATGTGTGCCATCTGAGCGTTGGGGCTTTAATGAGTTTTGGGGAAACGTTGCGTTTTTAGACGAAAATCGCCGAAATCTGGAATTAATTTTTAGAAAAGAATGGAATATATTAGAACCAATTTGAATTGATGGAATCTTTCTCGGAATGCACCTCTACGTGTTCCACCATATAATTTATGGATCCGATACTTAAATATTGAGATTTTGGGTAAAAAATGTTAAAAATTGAATAAATCGCTGATTTCTGTAATACATTGGGGGTATTTAACTAAAATTAGAAATATATCTAATACAATAGAAAAAAGAAATATTATAACCTTTTTGGGCAGGGTAAGTTCCAGTGATTAAACAGAAAAAAGTTCCAAACCGCATGATGTTGGAAATGCCTTAATTTTGGGGTGAAAAATGTGTATTTTTGTCAAAAATCGCCGGAATCTGGAATTATTTTTTAAAACTAGTTTGAACATAACCTTATCAAATTGAAGCAATGGAATGTTGCATAGCATACACATTCAAGTTTTTCCTGGCATCATATATAACATATGTGCTCAAATATTGGCATTTTAGGGTAAAATGTTGGAAAAAATAACAAAAATCATTGATTTCTGTAATCCATTGGGGTATTGGGTTAAAATTTAGAAAAAATATTTATTGCAATATAATAAAAACATATTGTAACATTTGGATAGACAAAGGTCCAATAATTAAGTAGAAAAAAATCCTGAACCATATGATGCTTAAAATATTGCCTTAATTTTCAGGCGAAAAATGTGTATTTCTCGTCAAAATCGACGGAATCTGGAGTTATCTTTTGAAAATAGTTTGAACATAACTTATCAAATTGAAGCAATAAAATGTTGCACACTATACATATCCAAGTCATTTATTGTATCAGATTATAACATATATGCTCAAATATTTATATTTTAGGGCAAAAATGTTGAAAAAATGACTAAAATCGCTGATTACTGTAATACATTGAGGTATTGGAAAAAAAATAAAAGTGCATTATAAGAAAGATACGGAATTTTTTTTTTATAACATTTCTGCAGTCCAATGTGCAATAATATACCAGAAAACCTTATTTTTCTATGGAAAATTCCTACTCTCACCTGGTGATATTGCCATTGACCCATCATATGTTTTCCAAGGAGTGCATGGCACGCTGACATTTTATTTGCTAAAGCCTGCTCTAGCTGATACCTTACGGGATTTTTTTATAAAAAGAACCTACCCGAACAAATACAACACATCATGTACTAGTTCTTGAGCTGGCTGTAGACTCCCCACCCCCCACCCTGCCCCCACACTCTCCCCCATGGGGGATTTTTGTAGGGTATGATTTTCTGAAAGAACATACAATAAGTTTCAAAATGAGACAGGTGTGCCCATCAATTATGAGCGTTGGGCTTTAGTGAGTAACGTGCATGTAAACTATGTTACCTTACATAACAATTAAAATGTGTACATTAAAAATGTTGAATATAAATTAAATCAAAACCATGTAAAAAACATAATACATGTACTTTTATAATATAAGTTGAGAAGCGCTTCAACCTTAATGAAACATATTCTGTAATTTTCGTACACCACATTCATTACCAAAAACAAACTTATTTTTAGTGCAAATAGGTGGCTGTAAAAACTGGTGTTCGTCTGTTTTAGACTATGTATAATATGCATATGTATACTAGCTGAAATTTATGTGTAACACAATAAAAATAAAACATGGCGTCCAAGATGGTCCGTTGTGTCACAATATCTGTAGGTCGGCCCAGCAGCTATTTATAACTATACTGTATATAGCTCTAGGTATCATGTTCGAGGCCCGAACTCAGGTAGCCCTCCCCCTGATACGGTCTAGCGACCGAGTGCCACGCGTAGCGGGGACCTTTGCCGAGGCTGGCCACCGTTCCCGTTGAGTCAACAAAACCTGTTGGTCAGCCCAGCGGCCGTCGGCTGTGGGTCGCTCAAGGCTATTTCTCTCTATATAAACTATCTGTATATAGCTCTAGGTGCCATGTTCGAGACACGGAAGTCTTCCCCCTGTTACGACCTAGGGACTGAGTGCCACGCGTAGCGAAGACCGTTGCCGATGGCTGACCAGAGTTCCCGTTGTGTCACAAAACCTGTGGGTTGGCCCAGCGGCCGTCAACTGCAGGTCGCTCAAAGCTATTTACTATATAGCTCTAGGTGGCATGTTCGAGACGCAAACTCAGGTAGCCTTTCCCCTGATACGACCTAGGTACCGAGTGCCACGCGTTGCGAGGACCGTTGCGACGGCTGGCCACCGGTCCCGTTATGTCACAAAATATGTGGGTCGGCTATCGGCTGAGCGGCTATCGGCAGAAGGTCGTTCAAGGCTATTTCCCTCTATATAACTGTATATAGCTCTATGTGCCTTGTTCGAGACTCAAACTCGGTAGCCCTCACCCTGATAAGCCCTAGGGACCGAGTACCACGCATAGCGGGGACCTTTGCCGACGGCTGGCCACCGGTCCCGTTGTGTCACAAAATATGTGGATCGGTCCAGCGGCCATCGACCGAGATCGCTCAACGCTATTCCCTCTATACATATATAACTATACTGTATAAAGCTCTAGGTGAGTTACGAGGTTCGAGACCCGAACTCGGGTAGCCTCCCCCCTGATACAGCCTAGCGATTGAATGCCAACGCGTTGCCGGGACCTTTGCCGACGGCTGCCCACTAGTCTCGTTTTGTCACCCCTATCTGTAAGTCGGCCCAGCGGCCGTCGGCCGAAGGTCGTTCAACGCTATATCCTTCTATATAACTGTTATAGCTCTATGTCCCATGTTCGAAACTCGAACTCGGGTAGCCTTTCCCCTAATATGGACTACTGACCGAGTGCCACATGTACTGGGGATCTTTGCTGACAGCTGGCCACCGGTCCCGTTGTGTTGCAAAATATGTGGGTCGGCCCAGTGGCCGTATGCAGAGGGTCGCTCAACGCTATTTCCCTGTTTATAACTTATACTGTATCTAGCTCTATGTACCATGTTCGAAATGCCTGGTAACGTGGTAAAGTCCAAGTCGCCAGTTGGTACATGACATGTTCCAGAATGCTCTACACATAATTGGCTTCAGAAAATAGGGTGTACAAAATTCCCCCTGGGGTGAGGGTTACTCCTACTAGCTTACAGGTCTATTTTTCTATTGTACCGGTATTATATATTTTTCTAGATTTTAACCAAATACCCCCAATGGATTGCAGAAATAAGTGATTTTAGTCTTTTTTCCAACATATTTCAGCAGATATGTTATACATGATGCCAGGAACACTTGATTATGTATGCTGTGCAACATTATATTAATTCAATTTGATAAGTTTATGTTAAAACTATTTTCAAAAATAAATTCCAGATTTCGTCGATTTTTGACAAAAATACACATTTTCGCCTAAAAAATTAAGCATTTTCAAGCATCATACGGTTCGGGACTTTTTCTACTTAATTATTGGACCTTTGTCTATTCCAAAAATATTACAATGTGTCCTTATTCAATTGTATAAATTTGTTTCTACATGTAGATTTTAACCTAATACCCCTAATGGATAATAGAAAGCAGTGATTTTTGTCATTTTTCAAACATTTTGCCCTAAAATGCCAATATTTGAGCACATATGTTATATATGATGCAAAGAAAAACTAGAATATGCATGCTGCGCAACATTCTATTGCTTCAATTTGATAAGTTTATGTTGAAACTAATTTTAAAAAATAATTCCAGATTCCGACGATTTTTGACAAAAATGCACATTTTTCACCTCAAAATAAGGCATTTCCAAACATCATGCGGTTTGGAACTTTTTTCTGTTTAATCACTGGACCTTACCCTGCCCAAAAAGGTTACAATATTTCTTTTTTTCTATTGTATTAGATATTTTTCTAATTTTAGTTAAATACCCCCAATGTATTACAGAAATCAGCGATTTTATTCATTTTTTTAAACATTTTTACCCAAATCTCAATATTTAAGTATCGGATCCATAAATTTTATGGTGGGGACACGTAGAGATACGTTCCGAGAAAGATTCCATCAATTCAAATTGGTTCTAATATATGCCATTCTTTTTCTAAAAAATAATTCCAGATTTCGGCGATTTTCGTCTAAAAACGCAACGTTTTACCCCAAAACTCACTAAAGCCCCAACGCTCGACATGGCACACATTGTCTCATTTTAAAAACTTACTGTATGTTCTTTCAGAAAATCATACTGTACAAAATTCCCCTGGGGGGGGGGGGGGGGCGGGGGGGGAGGTTTCTCCTATTAGCTCACAGCCTATGTATCCTTCCCCTCTCTCTGGGGGGGGGGGGGGTTTCTCCTATTAGCTCACAGCCTATGTATCCTTCC
>JAWPHD010013736.1:0-66146 GCA_037043455.1 Cyrtodaria siliqua | reverse complement strand
TGCAAGAGCACTATTATTTTTGGCTCCCCACATTTGTGGGGTGGGGGTGGGTGGGGGGTAAAAAGGTCAAATAAACTAAGAAATCAATTACTCTGTCATTTTTTCATATTTTTACACATAACTTGGTATATGTAATCGTCTATAAAAGATACACAACATATTAAACGATTTTTATATTTCGCAAACTCGAACGTCTGCCCTGGGGCCCAGGTAGGTGGGGTGTGTGGTGGGGGGTGGGGGTTAGGTGGGTGGGCGGTTCGGCTGGGGGATTTTTTTTGTTTTGTTATTTTTTATAATTATGTCTCAAATGAAACATGATGATGGGATTACACTGTATACATTTGTTTCCTCCTATGTTATAGTTGGGCCTGGAGGAAGGGGCATCAAATACACTAATAATGCAATTACGGTGTCATTTTTTCATACTTTTGCACATTAACTGGTATAATAGTCATCTAATAAAGAATAAAGTCATGGGTGGAGGGTAACAGGGGGTCAATTTATTTAAAAAATATTTCTCAAATGAATATTTTCATGAAGGGATTACATTGTATATACTGTGGGGCTGTGTGTGTGTGTGGGGGGGGGGGGGGGGGTAGGGGGGGGGGGGTGGATTGGGTCGGGGGGGGGGGGGGGAAGTGACCTGTGTGAATAGGGTATTTTACGACGGCCGCGCCGTCGAATTCGTTCTAGTTTTATTTAAAACTTAAGGAAGGAGGGTCCTTCCAACTACCCCACCCCCTCGATCCTCCCTCGTTAAACCCGCTACAGCACGGATGCAGTAACTCAATGTTACAACTTATCAGCTGCAACAGCCCCCGCCCTACAAAATAAAAATATGCTACTGCCCCTGGCGGATGCTGTTGTGGTGTTAACAACATATTGCATAACCCCTATATATATTAACAACATATTGCATAACCCCTATATATATTAATCCACTTACTACACTCATTGTTACAGCCTGTCGGCAATATACGATATGTCCAACAGCCTGTCGGCAATATACGATATGTCCAATAGTTTCCCTATACACCGCAGAAGATCAGATGTCTTAGTCCATATTAAATAAATGTACATCACATTTCAAGCCAATTACACACACTCTTATGGGCGCCTATACTATAAACTATCTTTACTATTTGAATGGGTACCTCGCAAACAACTACCGTGCCTAAAATAATGCGAATACCTTTACTTACATATCAATAATCATAAACATCGGAACCAATCAAATTCTCTTTGACGTGATTGACACACAACCGCTAGTGTCTAATAATCCGCAAAATCAAAATTTACGACACCATGCGTTAATTACCATCTAAACTAGCTTTGCAAGCTAATGTTTATTCCGGTCCGTGGGGTCCATTTTAACTTAAATATAATACGGAATGACGCACATTGGGCATAGCTGTTACAATAACGTCGGGTGTACCAATACCGTTATGTATTATCTACCTAAAGCTTTTATCAATGCTTGTTCATCATTTGACTGATATCATTCAGCACGTGTAGTTACAATGATATGACGATACGGAGATACTTGTCAGAAATCGTATTCAACGATAACCAATTAGCAAAATAATCGCGCGCGTTACAAGGAGTTGTTTTTGTTCGTCAACACGAGTGAATCGATTGAATGTTGTATGACGGCTCGTCAACACAATCTAGTTTATTTCGTGCCACTCCAGAGAGAGGGGGGATGATTACGTCGGAATCCGGGAACCTGCCCTACTTTTCTTACGAATATGTGTATATGATTATTTGAAGTGCTTGCAGGATAGACGGGACCGCCCGGTCTACGTTCCCATCCAGCGGATGAGACTATATAAGGGAAAGTGTATTGCTCAAGAACAAACCGACGAACTCAGTGGCGCCGATGAGGCTTGAACCCGGCTCCTTTGGTTTAAGTCCACCGCACTATCCACAGGGTCACACACAAAGTCGCAGTGATTTCTCTCCGCACTATCACCTAGCAACATGCATATCAAGGAAATGTTCCCGGATTTCAGGCTTTCAAGTCCCTAAATATCGATCGACAGATTGCCATATGACGAGTACAAATAATGTAAAGCTTTCTTCTAAAACATAAGTCCCTCCATCGGTCTATCCTCCGAGCACGTTAAAGAACCAAAGGAATCTATTTGATAATAAGAGTAGGGCACAGTTCTCGGATTCCTATATATCCTTTCCCTCTCTCTGGGGCGGCTCTAAATAACCTATACTGTGTTGTTGAGCCGTTAAACAACATTCAATTCAATTCTAAGTCCCTTCATCTCATCTCCCTCTGAGGTTGCTGTCCCAATATAACCCAATATGACGTTAACGGGGCGTGAAACACCGTTTAATATAATTCCATTTCAAAACAAGCCATTGCCGACGAGTCCGGGTGCGCCCGAGAGTTCTAGGCGACCGCATAATCTTAAAATATACCTCTTTATACCTCTTTAATTATTTTCAAAGTTAGTTTCCTTTGCAAGGACAATGCGAAGGAGGGCTACCTTTAGGTAAACATTGCTATATTTTAGAAAACCATAGAAAACTTCTATAATTCAACTTCAAATGTTACTTAAAGGTTAACTATATATATAAAATATATGGGAAGACCATACATTTATCTAGCCAGGTTTTCCTTAATATCATTGCAACTTTTTAAAGCCATATTTTCATCACATTCTACGTTTGTTCTACTTTCCATCCTGTTACAACACCTTTTATGGTTATTGTTAAATAAATGTTATATACTCGATTTTTTTGTTCAAATATTAGCATAGTATAGTAGTTTTCGAGGATTATAGATATAAATAGATAAAGCAATAATGCTACAATGCAGGAGTAATTTAATCCCAATCTATACATACTATATTTAGAGGTTTATTTATTTAGGTATTCAAATCTACGAATCAATATTAGCGGCCTTTAAGTTATAGGCTGTTTCAAAGAAGTACACTGCAGAAAAAACAAACAAAACAACAACAACAACACCCTGCACTTATGGAGTGTTTTACTGACTTGTTGTTTTAACAAATGCATTGATTAACAATACTAAAAATGTATTGCTTGACAATACTGTACTGTCAATGTCACACATATATTGCTCGACAATACTGTATTGTCAATGTCACACATATATTGCTCGACAATATTGTAATGTCAATGTCACACATATATTGCCCGGCAATACTGAATTGTCGATGTCACCTATGTATTGCTCGACAATACAGAACTGTTGCTGTCACCAATGTATTGGAAGACAATACCGAACTGTTGCTGTCACCAATGTATTGGAAGACAATACTGAACTGTCGCTGTTACTATACAATACTGAAGTATCGTAGTCACTTATGTATTGCTATAAAATACTGGATTGTTGCTGTCACGATTAGACATGACAGAACTGTCGTTGTCACCTATGTATTGGAAGACAATATAGAAATGTCGCTGCCACATATGCACTGCTAGACATTACAGAACTGTCGCTGTCACCTATTTACTGTTAGACATTACAGAACTGTCGCTGTCACCTATGTACTGTTAGACATTACAGAACTGTCCCTGTCGCATATGTACTGTTAGACATGACAGAACTGTCACTGACAATACAGAACGGTTGCTGTCAACTATGTACTGCTCGACAATACAGAACTGTTACTGTCACCTATGTATTGCTAGACAATACCGAACTGTCGCTGTCATCTATGTATTGGAAGACAATACTGAACTGTCGCTGTTACCTATACAATACTGAAGTATCGTAGTCACTATAAAATACTGGATTGTTGCTGTCACGGTTAGACATGACAGAACTGTCGTTGTCACATATGTATTGCAAGACATAACAGAACTGTCGCTGTCACATGTATTGCAAAAAGTATGCCAATGTCTGTCATGTAACCTACATTTATTCGTAACTTGTAGTATTCATGTAGATGCACGTGAAGTTTGAAGAGTGACTGAGGCACCTCAACTAACGTGTGACTGAAGCACATACGGACGCTAAAAAAGACAATGGTAACACAACATGCCTCAACCACTATCGTGATGCGAGGCATAAAATAGATTTTATTACGAAATACAATCCAGACTGATACAAGTAATTTCAAACAATAAATATATTAACGTTATATTTTTTCATTAAACGGTTATAAATTCAACTATAAAAATAAAACCCATGCTTTATTGACGGCTATGTTCTACAAATGGACGTTTTAGTTTGCAAAATTACATTTAAGTGGGATTGATTACTCCCCACTGATTTGTTTCTTGAATAAATACACGTTACGGTGGCATGCCGCGGTATAATGAACAATGCCGCAGTAGAGAACCTTTCAAATAACATATAATTTCATTCACATCGTGATCTCGTTGATATTCAAGTGAATACTTAATTCTTTTGATGCCACATTTCAAATGTCTGCTTAAATTTGAATTCAAACCGTCCGATAATATTTTGTATATAAAGTGTTATGGGAAAACGTCCTTGCTAAGTTGCGAACAATTAGCTGATCAGCCTTCACATTAGGTTACATTTCCCTATGCAAAAACCGGTCTGATTGGCAGAAAAAGTAGTCCCATGCCTAATACATACGCATGTTGATACGTAAGCCTCGTTTTGATTGGATGAGAGACTAGGTGGGAAATTCAATTATGTTAACTTGAATTTGTTATTTATTTCTGATTATTGTTTTACACAGCTTTCATTCATATGCTTTATTTCTGTGATATAGCAGAATAAAAAAGAAGGGGTGCGGTTTCCATAAATTTGTTTGGGGATTCCCTCAAATTGTAGGGTCATGACCTTTGGACACGTAGAAGTAGCACTAAAAATAGACCATCCCCTAAAAAGAAGTTCTTATTTACATTTATCTAAGCTGCCTCTGTGCAGCAGGGTAAACAAAAGTAAGCCTGCAGTTTTTGTTTGCATGTCAGATGGGAAAACAATAAACAGTAAGTCTATGGAAAATGCAATAGTGGTCTATGACCCTTATGTGCGTGCTGATCTGGGTTTACACTAGTTGTAAATGTTTTCGCCTGCGGCAACTAAAGAGTTAACGACTACAAATCTAGATGTACAAATCGACAGACGTTGTTCTTTTTTTAATAAAAGACAACAACAACAACAACAGCAACAACTAAAAAAACGTGAACATTTACACAAATAGAGACGAGCAAAACGTACAACTGTCCTAAATGTTTCCCTTTGAAAAACATTATTTAAAAAAAAGCAATAGCTAAAAGAAATAGTTTTGAGATTCAGCTTGCAAGGGGATTTAAGCTTGTTCGTGAACATTATGCCAGAGCGATACACCTTTTCCAGACGGAACAAAACTTCTTAGTGATATGTAAAAGTGCACATAGCATTTACCATTTAACTTGTCAAATTATTTAATCATTATAGCTCATATTTGTATGGAAAGTTTATTCAATTCTCTTCTCTTCTTTTCTATACGAGTATATGATACGTTTGTTTGGTTGGATGATGGCGTAATTTTTAGCACATTGTAGGCTATATTATGATGGTCGATCTTTTCGTGTTGAAGGCAGACCACCCAATTTTCCTGGGTAAAACCAGTACTGTATACCTCCCGTTCTTCTGCTTGTTCGTGTTTATAATAACCACTGAGACGACAGCGAGTCTAACCTCCCGTCGTCCGAGACCTCAGTTTACTGCACTTAATTTCCTTGTAGTAACCAGTTAAACGTGTTTTTTTTTTCTTTTCAAAACAGGCTTTTCATGTTATAATTTGTATTTAATTAAAGTCTTGATTATTCTGTACCCTATATCATTCATAAATCGTAACAGATTAAGAAATAATATTTTACAGTTTGGGATTACAAACGCTGATTACGCAGAGCAGAATACCTATGACATGAAGGAAACATTTGTATTTATATTTCAAAACCGAAACTAATTCATTAGTAACACAAGTCAATGATGACTTCATGTGCACGCTGAGATTAAAGGCCGTATTCTATAGGCGATGTGGCAGCCGGGTGGTGATGCCTCTGTTGGGGCAGTTGGGTGGGTGGGGTAATATTTTAATTAAAGGTTTACTTTTTATTCCAGCTTTAACTTCATACTTGTTTACATATATGGGAAGAAACGTGTTATTTTGTTTAACCTTAATTCCGCGCCCCCAAAATACAACAACAGTACAATCATAAGCGACGAAGACGAAGTCTGAATACTCTGACACTAAATTGGAACAAATCAATTGGAAGAATATGAAAGACATCTAAATGCAAATCATATAAAAGCCGGTGTCAACTCGGAATCCAATTCACGACATCATAATGTTTATATAACGTGTATAACAGTTATTTATAGGGCATAATACGTTTTGTAAGTGACAAGTATATAACAATGATGCTACACCACACACAATTTTGTGAAATTAAAATCGGGTTACAAGAGCATTAACTAACTGCAACCAGTTAACTATTAAACTGTTACCCGTTAACTAACTGTTACCCGTAAAGGCAACTATATTTCCCAGAAACTCAAGTCCATAACGCAACCTGAACTCTATATGGCTTATCCAAACGTCAGAGGGTAATATATCGTCAGAAAATATATAATTATTAACATGATATTAATAATGCGAAAAACACGCACGCACGCACGCACGCACGCACGCACACACACACATTCACAATATGTTAATATACATGTACAAGGCTTACTAATAGTATTAATTAAACAATCAATGGTGCATTTACAGAACCAAACGTGCTTATATCTGAAGTAAGATGTGTATATGTTTACGTATTTGTGTTATGCATGTGTGTATGTTTGTGTGCTTATGCTTACGTGTCTGTGTTTATGCGCTTATGTGTTTGTTCTTACGTGTTTGTGTGTTTATGTTTGCATGTGTGTGTTATCAATCACAAGATATCACTTCCCCTTTCCACGAAAACCCATATAATTGCAAAACAGATATTACGCAGCGTTTCTGTTTTTAAAAGACCTGTTGTCTGCACATCTTGCGGAGAAGAGCAACAAGAAATCGAAGATGCAATTAGTGTATATCGGAAGATTTTTTATTGGAAGTATAGATCGCTACATGAAATAAGCGTTTTATAATTGAGATTTGAAGATAGGACACAAAGAGCCGTTGTCGTAATACCGCGGTGAATGATAAACGGAAATGAAGCTTTCGCGCAATTTCGTGTTTTCTCCCAACAATCAAGACGCTGCTGTTTCCCCGTATTCACACCGTGTAACAATAAATACTTGTTGCAACGGTAGAACAGTTGTAAAATATCCCCAGCATCGCTTCCTATTGGTTAGTTATCGAACCACTGTACGGCAATATGTCGTGATATAAGCCTATTCAAGTGTCGTAATTGTACATTTAATACGCCTAGAGGTTTGTATTAAAAGCGTTTCCATGTACAGTTTCTACAATGCTCATCAGAGAGAATTATAGATTACCACACATAAATGAAATTACTCCAATATCAACACCTTCGTGGTCGGGATAGTAAAGACGCTGAGTCTAAAACTTCCCCGCCTCTCACCGCTGCGTTTTGAATCCCACTGAGAGCTCGACTTGTCAAGTGTGAAAATGTCGATTCTTACGGATATCGGGAGGTATACAGTACTGCGTACTACCCAGGAAAAATGGAGTTGTCTGCCTCTACTTTGACTGGTATCCGGCTTTACATGCTCAAATTAAGCGTGATACTTAGCCTAGGATAGCACTTATTACTATGCACAATGCATTTCCTTCTAATTGAAGGGACGTTTTTTTGGAGCATTTATTATGTTTAAGCCCTTTAAAATAGGAAATATCATTATTTGTTAATTTTCTAGTGCATGGTTTGGTTTCAAACATCAGCACTACTAGTAAAACAACTGGCATTTCAAATAGACCACTTTTATCTACACACATTTTTAATAAGAACCATTTTAAATGTATTGCATGATTTATATTAAAATCAATAATAATGCAGTTAACAAATCCATATACACCTACAAAATGCCTGGTGAACCACCTTTAATAGACACATTCGTATTTTATTGCAATCACGACACATGGGTTACATCCGATATAACGGCTTTGTTGTAACACTTGGCAGGTTGTGTGTTTCTTATATTATAGTGTGGGCCCTTAATGTATTACAATACTTGGTTGTCAATCCAAATACTAATGAAAACCATCATAATGGGCTTCAGTTGCATGCTTTATATGCATACAAACTACACTAGTTATTGTTAATGAAATAGTTTGGTCAGGAAAACTCGACGACTCTGCTAGTTTTTCTTGTATAAATCATTTAACATTGGATGCATGGCTAAAAAACAACTTGTTTTGGGATCTAAACTTTTATTTAATTATATATACAATTGTTAGTTAAATAAACACCATATGAATTAATATTGTGACTTAACAACAAAAATAGAGCGATGCGTCAAGTTCTCCAGACCAAACATTTTCAAAAAATTCTAACTCTCGCGCACTTTTTTAATACGAAACTCAGGCACAATATGATAGTTCGCATTTGTACTTGGATTGCTATCTCTGCTCGCCTCTAGTCCCTTTAAACTCTATAACACAATAGGGTGAACGTACAATAATTAACTTGTTATACAATCAATCAAGTTATGCAGTAAAATGCTGAGTTATTGACCTGAATTCACGTCCGTAATTACGTCTGATCTAAATTGATTAATTCTCCCTCTCTGGACGCTTGGCATTAATCATTTTTGAGTTATTCGTCTGTCGGTGGTCGAAGTAACGTCAAAGATCAATATCATTACGGAGTTCGCAAATAAATCATCAACCATGTGCCAGTTACATATACTAGTAAGGTTTGTTACATCTCTGATATAATATAGGTTATTTGCGACGCAATTATAGTTTCTTTTCAACAGCTAGACGTTATGGTATCACAGACCCACAGCACGCTATGCACGGATCACAGACCCACAGCACGCTATGCACGGATCACAGACCCACAGCACGCTATGCACGGATCACAGACCCACAGCACGCTATGCACGGAGTCTACACAGTAAAAAGTAAGTATAATCGTGTAAACAATTTTAGGGAAATGTTTTCCTTATGCCGGTGTTTTCTCGCAAAATACACTAAATAATGTATAACCTTATACATAAGTTTACACCGCGCAAAACTTCAATATTTTGGGGTAAACTTTATCCAATCTGAAGTGTAAATGCTTTTAAGTTAGGCAATGTCTTGCCACTATAACGGCTAGCTAAGGAGAATAAACTGAGGCGTAACTTTGTATCTGGATTATGATAACATTTCTCCAAGAACATGGAAACGAATCCCTTAAATTGTTGTCTCTATAGTACCCAAGAGGTAACGTTAAACTTTAAGCACATTTTTTAATTGTTTATTTAAACAATACAAGACGTTAATGGTCCGTTTGCAAAATATAACGACATCGACCTGTAGTACAGTTCATCAAACCTTTATGTAACCCCTACCGTTTGGTTGTTTTTAAACTTCCCATACATGTATGTAGGTGTACGTGTATAAAAAGGTAATGTGATAAGTTTATAATAATGCTTCTTGAGCTAGATTTGACTAAATGAATATCAGAGCGTTTTACGATGTCAACAAAAGGAAGTTGACTATCTTCAATTCGTTGCTGGGAACGTTTGAACTTTCCTTGTTACCTTATTATAAGGAAACGTTTGCTTAAACGGTGTATTTTTACCGCGTTTTATATACTACTGATCGATGTTATCAGGCGTTTGCAAGACGTTCACATTGTGTTAGAACAAATAAGAGGAGCTCCAATTAAATATAAGCGCCTATAGAAGACAGTTGTGTCGACCCAGACTTTTGTTTTATTTTTATTCGTGTATGAAAACTTTTTAACATACTGAAAGGACAAGGTTCGATAACTGTTGTGAAAAGTTTGTGAAATTGTTGACATGTTTGCTTAGAAGCTGTGTGACTGCTTATATAAAGGAAAAACAAATCAACCTTTATCAATGTCCAGGTTATTGTGACAAATGAATCGAATAGTCGAGCCTGCTGAAGAAGGACATCTATTGATTTCAGGTGGTTCTCACAATATAATCTTCTTCTCGGTTGTTTCCATTTTTCAAATAATAAAAAAAATATTTAAACATCTGATTTTATTCTGCTTTTTCTGTTGTGTTTTTGTTGTAGCTTTTCTGTATCAAATATTTTGGGGGAAACCACAAGATAATCAAAACATTAACCTGCAAAGGGTGTATAATAGTTACATATATTTTGAGGAAATATTATTCTACAAATGGTGTCACATTACCACAAATACGAGGAGTTATGTAGTCTCGTGTATTTGTATAATGTTTCCTTAGTTTGAGGATATCTAACCATACAAAATGTATTGAAAAACCAGAAAATAGAGAAACGTTAACCTTAAAAGAGTATATACTAGCTCCATATATTTTAAAGAAATGTTACACTACAAATACCATTTTAGTGTAATGTTTCCAACAAAATCAAGGAGTTACCTAGCTCCGTGTTTTTGTGGGAAACATTACACTCAAAATGGTGGCAGCACAGCTGCCACCATTTTTAGTGTAAAGTTGCCTTATACTTTTTACAGTGTAGTGCCAAACAGCTAACGCACCAATAGACAATACCTTTAATATCTCAATAATACCAATCAATAAATCAAAACAAATTTCATTCTGAACGAGACAAATATCTTGTCAATAACGACTGTAAATTAAAAAAACAAGAAATCCGTGGATTCACATGTCTCGCCTAACAGGGGCTGGACTTAAATATAAAAAGGTCAATGATGCTCAAATGAAACATTTTAGTAATTAAAAACAATCGAGTTTGCCGTTTGCTGAGATGACATTTAAGTGCATTTGTTTAAAAACAAAATGCCATTCTATTAAAAGCAAGAGGCCAAAGAGGGCCTGTGGATGCTCTACAGGCTAAAACTGGTCTTATATCAAGGGCTGTCGACATAAAATTCCCATCAGTAGTTTTTTTAAAACATTGCAAAAACAACAGGCATAGGATGGCCTTAGATCGCTCACCTGGTAATCATGGGCAATATGGTCTGGCATGGGCATTTTTTAATTTGTCCCACTTTCTTCTACGAATGAAATTTCATAAAAATGGGTGGGGGGGGGGGGGGGGGGGCGGGTGTGTGTGTGTGTTTGTGGGGGGGGGGGTGATCTATATTAACATTCTAAACAAATATGGTAAAGATTAGATAAAAAATGAAGTAACTACAGATTAAACAAAGGAAAATACAAAAATACAATATAGCATTTTTCAACAAATCAAGGGCCATATTAACCTGTCGTTACTAACTAGATCTAGCTGGTTTTCGAACTTATCCAAAATGTCATTGATATACCATGCTTTGCACAATTAGACATCATACTGAGGCTTCTTGCGAAATATTGTAGAAATCCAACAAACCGTTTAGGAGGAGTAGCGCCGACAAGAAATTAAAGTAAAAATGTCAAAGTGCCATAACTCCGTCATAAATCAGCAAACTGGAACAAAAGCGCGATATGCACAACTAGACATCTTACCGATGCTTCCTGCAGAGTTTCGTCGAAATCCAACACGGCGTTTAGGAGGAGTAGCGCTGACAAGAAATTTAAAAAAAAATGTCAAGGGGCTGTAACTCCATCAAAAATCAATGAAACGGGGAAAAAAATGCAATATGCACAGCAATGCTTCCTGCTAACATGGCGTTAAACACCAAAAAAAAAATCAAACAAAAAAATAATGAAATAAGAAAATTAAAAAAAAAAAATTAAAAAAAAATTAAAAAAAAAAAAAATTCAAACTAAAGAAATAATTAAAACAAAATAATTAAAAAAACAACAAAAAAAAAGAAAAAAAAAAGGCAAAACATCTGGTAAAGTTTGGTAAAGATCAGATGAAAAAAATGAAAGCCCTATCGTATTAACGAGGCTGAATATAGCATTTTTAACTAAATCAAGGGCCATAACTCCGCTATTATTGGTCCGATCTGGCTGGTTTTCGAACTTTTGCGAGCTTTCATTGATATTAACAATCTGGTAAAGTTTGGTAAAGATCGGATGAAAAATAAAGTCCTTTGGCCAGTAGAGCTAAAAGTCATCGGCTCCAAAAAGTAGGTCAAGGTCATACATGAAATCCAGGCATCCAAAAAAATTATGCACTAACGAAGACACAACTACGTCAAAATAGAATATGTTTTCTTCCAAAGATTAAGCTATAAATTTGTTTTAAAACATCTAGTGCATAATTCTAGTTCATGAGAAAGTGATGTAAATGTAACAATTAAAGTTATCTGCCCTTTGCTTGGATGGTGAAGGTCACATCCACATTTGATTTGTACCACTCAAGATACAACTATAAGCAAAGTTTGAAAGGTCTTAGTGCATACAGTTTGTGAAAAAGTGACCTAAACGCCAAAGTTGAAGGTAAAGATTATAAGGTTATCTGCCCTTGCTTGGAGGTCAAGGTCACTTCCACATTTGCTTTGTCACGTTGCGATGTACCACTCAAGATACAACTATAAGCAAAGTTTTAAAGGTCTAGTGCATACAGTTTGTGAAAAAGTGACCTAAACGCAAAAATTGAACCTAAAAATTATTAAGTTATCTGCCCTTTGCTTGGAGGGTCAAGGTCACTTTCACATTTGCTTTGTCACGTTGCCATGTACCACCCAAGATACAACTATAAGCAAAGTTTTAAAGGTCTAGTGCATACAGTTTGTGAAAAAGTGACCTAAACGCAAAAGTTGAACCTAAAAATTATTAAGTTATCTGCCCTTTGCTTGGAGGGTCTAGGTCACTTTCACATTTGCTTTGTCACGTTGCCATGTACCACCCAAGATACAACTATAAGCAAAGTTTGAAAGCATACAGTTTGTGAAAAGTTGAACCTAAAACTTAGTAAGTTATCTGCCCTTTGTTTGGAGGGTCAAGGTCACTTCCACATTTGCTTTGTCACGTTGCGATGTACCAGCCATGATACAACTATAAGCAAAGTTTGAAAGGTCTAGTGCATACAGTTTGTGAGAAAATGACCTAAACGCAAAACTTGAACCTAAAAATTAGTAAGTTATCTGCCCTTTGCTTTGAGGGTCAAGGTCACTTCCACATTTGCTTTGTCACGTTGCGATGTACCAGCCATGATACAACTATAAGCAAAGTTTGAAAGGTCTAGTGCATACAGTTTCTGAAAAAATGACCTAAACGCAAAACTTGAATGTTGACGCCGCCACCGCCGCCGCCGCCGGAAAAGCAACACCTATTCTCTTTTTTTCTTCGAAAAGGCGAGACAAAAATCGTTAAAATCACCTGTCTCCAACGGTACCAGTCGGCATATAATAAGTTCATACATTAAAGGTATTGTCTACTGCATGTTTGGTTCAGTTTATATCTCAAGGTTGAGAAATCTAGAAATCTACAACTGTCCAATTCCCATACTCTCGTTTTCCCTTCGATTTTGTACATATCAATGTGTTTACACGTTTATTAAATTGCTATACATAATAATCTAAGACATTAATTATTGTTTAGAAGGTTATCATATTAAAATATATTATAGTTATACATCTACTTCGTAAAATAAGCTGAGGACCGTCCCTTCTTTATGTTAACTAGAAAGCAATTCAAAACCCTGTGTTTATTTTAATAGTCATCTTAAACCAAAAATTGTTTACAAAATAATGTTTCTGGTAGCTTGAACATTTGCAGATTTGAAATATGTGGAAAACACTAGATTTTAACCAAAAATGAGATATTCACAATTTAACATTTTCTTCGATGTCTAATTGATTCAGGAGTTATTTCTCAATAATTTAGTACAACAACCAATCTCACACTACACAAACTGCGATACATACCCCATAATTTGCCTCCAATTTACATGGGAAGACAATTTGGGATATAAGTAAATTCTATGGTGTATCATACCCTTGAAGATGGCAAAAACCAGTCAGTAAACCAATACATGAAAGAATATGCGTCGTCTGCAATACACTTGAAGACGAATATCACTTTGTTATTGAAATAAGAAATCATTACGTAAGTAAATATTTTGGAAAAGACCTAACATGATCAAATTTTTTAGAACTTTTCAAATGCGAAAACAAAAAGACACTGCAAAATCTTAGCGTCTTTATATATAAAGCCTTTCAAATTAGAAAATCAATGGTGTATAAGTAATACATTTACAATAGCTGTTATTTTATGTTGTTCTAAAGTTGCATGTTTACGTTATAAGTGTATATTTGTTTATTAAAACTATGTACACTGAACAAAATTGCTAAGTATCAACTATTGTATCTTAACTAATTTTCTTATTTTAAATATATTTTAGCATAGATATATGATAAGTATTTTGTTTTGACCCATAGTTTGTAAAACATTTATTTTTTGTTAAAATTGTTACATCTTTTAAGAGTTACCCTCCCTTTATATGAAAACATGAAATGTACTGATAAAACACATAACATGAGTTTAAGATCGCTTAAAGATATAGAATTCTTAAAATTGATATGAAATAATAGAAAAAAACCATAAAAAATTGACCCATTTATCGCAGATTTTCCGTCTATAAAAAAATGAAATATGGATAATCTTAAATTACCTCCCTTTACATTGAATATTGTTTGAAATTCAAGTAACTGTAATTCAGCGTTAACATTAAATATTTCGAAAATTTCTTTTGCAAACGCATTTGTAGTGGTAATGCTAGTAAAACATGATGTCAAAATAATGTTAACTGGCATAGTTTAGAATTAGGAACATCGAAAGCTTCACTAATTTGAAGTACTTAATAAAATCCTATATACCCAGTTGTATAAGTGTTATAACCTATTTCTAAGAAAACACATTGACTTAAAAGTTTTAAAATATGTTCATGCAATCAGAGCAGACGATTTACACTCGTTATTTTGCAGTTTAACCGTATCGCTAATCAAGCTCAAAATACACAAAACAATGAGAATATTATTGACATATTCTTAGGTTGATTTTGTGTACTAGTTAGTAGCTTTCCATTTGTCACGGTAGTTAAATCTAATATTATATAAATTAATATAAATATGTAAATGAGCGATTCAATGTGATGGTTCAGTCACCTTCTCTGCATATTTTGCGGTGAAAGCAAAACAACAACATCAGCTGCTAAAGTATCAATTATAACCTTACACATATGAATACTTTTCTGTAAATTATGTTAGTTGTTGGTATAATGTTGTATATATATATTTCACTTTATCATGCAGATGTGCACTTTTCCGCCCAATAAAGGGGTGACCTATTAAATTTTGCTTTATTTGAGCAAATCAATGCGGAATCCCTCGGCGTCTATTGTACGTAACGTTATCTGACGTCATGCACGTAACGTTGCCTGACATTATCAAAAAAAAACAACAAAAAAAAAAATGGCGGCGTCCTCGATAAGCATAACATTCTGAGAAATGGGTAATAATAGTAATTCATACAGAAAATGTGGATAATTTACGTGATAAATAGAATATTATGTCAGTGCCTTTTACTATCAAGTTTATTAGGCTCGGCACGAAAACGAACAATGGCTGGGTAGAGCCTCGCCATTCGTCCTTTTCTAAGCCTCGCCTAAAAACTTAATAGTAAAAGGCACTGACATAATATTCTCTATATCGCTGTCAAGTTTATATGTATTCGTTGTATCCTCACGGGTCTTATGACCCATTGGAATTATCTGAATAAACACTTCATTTGTTTTAAAATTGCATTACAATTGGGGAATTTCCAAAAGCGAGTATTATTAAATCATTAAATACCCGCTGTTCAACCTTATATCCATGTTAAGTGGGCCAGGGTTGCTTTTAAAATTTAAGTTATTTGAAAAAATCTAGAAAAATATGTTGAAGTGGCATTTTGGGGTAAACAGTCTGTTTTTCGAAATGCCCCAATTTTTCGTAAATATAATGTCAGACTTTTCTTGAAGTTTTAGTTTCATTCAAGCTTTTGTTCGTTCTGGAGATGTGTTTGAAGTATGCACTGAGGATTTCTATGTTAAATATATGGGAGAAAAACTAGCCGGTCTTTAAATTATTTTGAGGGGTATATATATTGATGTTCAGGGTTCTCCACAGGATTATTTTCAAGCATAGTGGCATTTAACGCATGCTGGGGGATTATAAGGTTATCTGCCCTTGCTTGGAGGTCAAGGTCACTTCCACATTTGCTTTGTCACGTTGCGATGTACCACTCAAGATACAACTATAAGCAAAGTTTTAAAGGTCTAGTGCATACAGTTTGTGAAAAAGTGACCTAAACGCAAAAATTGAACCTAAAAATTATTAAGTTATCTGCCCTTTGCTTGGAGGGTCAAGGTCACTTTCACATTTGCTTTGTCACGTTGCCATGTACCACCCAAGATACAACTATAAGCAAAGTTTTAAAGGTCTAGTGCATACAGTTTGTGAAAAGTGACCTAAACGCAAAAGTTGAACCTAAAAATTATTAAGTTATCTGCCCTTTGCTTGGAGGGTCAAGGTCACTTTCACATTTGCTTTGTCACGTTGCCATGTACCACCCAAGATACAACTATAAGCAAAGTTTGAAAGCATACAGTTTGTGAAAAGTTGAACCTAAAAATTAGTAAGTTATCTGCCCTTTGTTTGTAGGGTCAAGGTCACTTCCACATTTGCTTTGTCACGTTGCGATGTACCAGCCATGATACAACTATAAGCAAAGTTTGAAAGGTCTAGTGCATACAGTTTGTGAGAAAATGACCTAAACGCAAAACTTGAACCTAAAAATTAGTAAGTTATCTGCCCTTTGCTTTGAGGGTCAAGGTCACTTCCACATTTGCTTTGTCACGTTGCGATGTACCAGCCATGATACAACTATAAGCAAAGTTTGAAAGGTCTAGTGCATACAGTTTCTGAAAAAATGACCTAAACGCAAAACTTGAATGTTGACGCCGCCACCGCCGCCGCCGCCGGAAAAGCAACACCTATTCTCTTTTTTCTTCGAAAAGGCGAGACAAAAATCGTTAAAATCACCTGTCTCCAACGGTACCAGTCGGCATATAATAAGTTCATACATTAAAGGTATTGTCTACTGCATGTTTGGTTCAGTTTATATCTCAAGGTTGAGAAATCTAGAAATCTACAACTGTCCAATTCCCATACTCTCGTTTTCCCTTCGATTTTGTACATAGCAATGTGTTTACACGTTTATTAAATTGCTATACATAATAATCTAAGACATTAATTATTGTTTAGAAGGTTATCATATTAAAATATATTATAGTTATACATCTACTTCGTAAAATAAGCTGAGGACCGTCCCTTCTTTATGTTAACTAGAAAGCAATTAAAAACCCTGTGTTTATTTTAATAGTCATCTTAAACCAAAAATAGTTTACAAAATAATGTTTCTGGTAGCTTGAAAATTTGCAGATTTGAAATATGTGGAAAACACTAGATTTTACCCAAAATTGAGATATTCACAATTTAACATTTTCTTCGATGTCTAATTGATACAGGAGTTATTTCTCAATAATTTAGTACAACAACCAATCTCACACTACACAAACTGCGATACATACCCCATAATTTGCCTCCAATTTAGATGGGAAGACAATTGGGATATTAGTAAATTCGATGGTGTATCATACCACTGAAGATGGCAAAAACCAGTCAGTAAACCAATACATGAAAGAATATGCATCGTCTGCAATACACTTGAAGACGAATATCACTTTGTTATTGAATGTAGCATGTTTAATGAAATAAGAAATCATTACATAAGTAAATATTTTGGAAAAGACCTAACATGATCAAATTTTTTAGAACTTTTCAAATGCGAAAACAAAAAGACACTGCAAAATCTTAGCGTCTTTATATATAAAGCCTTTCAAATTAGAAATCAATGGTGTATAAGTAATACATTTACAATAGCCGTTATTTTATGTTGTTCTAAAGTTGCATGTTTACGTTATAAGTGTATATTTGTTTATTACAAACTATGTACACTGAACAAAATTGCTAAGTATCAACTTTTGTATCTTAACTAATTTTCTTATTTTAAATATATTTTAGCATAGATATATGATAAGTATTTTGTTTTGACCCATAGTTTGTAAAACATTTATTTTTTGTTAAAATTGTTACATCTTTTAAGAGTTACCCTCCCTTTATATGAAAACATGAAATGTACTGATAAAACACATAACATGAGTCTAAGACCGCTTAAAGATATAAAATTCTTAAAATTGATATGAAATAATAGAAAAAAACATAAAAATTTGACCCATTTATCGCAGATTTTCCGTCTATAAAAAAATGAAATGGATAATCTTAAATTACCTCCCTTTACATTGAATATTGTTTGAAATTCAAGTAAATGTAATTCAGCGTTAACATTAAATATTTCGAAAATTTCTTATGCAAACGCATTTGTAGTGGTAATGCTAGTAAAACATGATGTCAAAATAATGTTAACTGGCATAGTTTAGAATTAGGAACATCGAAAGCTTCACTAATTCGAAGTACTTAATAAAATCCTACATACCCAGTTGTATAAGTGTTACAACTTATTTCTAAGAAAACACATTGACTTAAAAGTTTTAAAATATGTTCATGCAATCAGAGCAGACGATTTACACTCGTTATCTTGCAGTTTAACCGTATCTCTAATCAAGCTCAAAATACACAAAACAATGAGAATATAATTGACATATTCTTAGGTTGATTTTGTGTACTAGTTAGTAGCTTTCCATTTGTCACGGTAGTTAAATCTAATATTATATAAATTAATATAAATATGTACATGAGCGATTCAATGTGATGGTTCAGTCACCTTCTCTGCATATTTTGCCGCGAAAGCAAAATAACAACATCAGCTGCTAAAGTATTAATTATAACCTTACACATATGAATACTTTTCTGTTACTTATGTTTGTTGTTGGTATAATGTTGTATATATATTTCACTTTATCATGCAGATGTGCACTTTTCTGCCCAATAAAGGGGTGACCTATTAAATTTTGCTTTATTTGAGCAAATCAATGCGGAATCCCTCGACGTTTATTGTACGTAACGTTATCTGACGTCATGCACGTAACGTTGCCTGACGTTATCAAACACACAAAAAAACAACAACATGGCGGCGTCCTCGATAAGCATAACATTCTGAGAAATGGGTAATAATAGTAATTCATACAGAAAATGTGGATAATCTACGTGATAAATAGAATATTATGTCAGTGCCTTTTACTATTAAGTTTATTAGGCTCGGCACGAAAACGAACAATGGCTGGGTAGAGCCTCGCCATTCGTCGTTTTCTAAGCCTCGCCTAATAAACTTGATAGTAAAAGGCACTGACTTAATATTCTCTATATTGCTGTCAAGTTTATATGTATTTGTTGTATCCTCACGGGTCTTATGACCCATTGGAATTATCTGAATAAACACTTCATTTGTTTTAAAATTGCATTACAATTGGGGAATTTCCAAAAGCGAGTATTATTAAATCATTAAATACCCGCTGTTCAACCTTATATCCATGTTAAGTGGGCCAGGGTTACTTTTAAAATTTAAGTTATTTGAAAAAATCTAGAAAAATATGTTGAAGTGGCATTTTGGGGGTAAATAGTCTGTTTTTCGAAATGCCCCAATTTTTCGTAAATATAATGTCAGACTTTTCTTGAAGTTTTAGTTTCATTAAGTTTTTGTTCGTTCTGGAGATGTGTTTGAAGTATGCACTGAGGATTTCTATGTTAAATATATGGGAGAAAAACTAGCCGGTCTTTAAATTATTTTGAGGGGGTATATATATTGATGTTATTGTAGATAAGCACGCTATAATGAAATCGATTTTCAAAATAATAATAGCCCGTTGGCGGGCATTTGTTGATTTACATATATACATAGTTTTTTGCTACCATATCATCCTTTATTTGTAGATAGTTCTTATCTTTATACGGTTACATTATTTTTAATTACTACTACATTCCTCCATGCTTCACCGTTTTTTGCGCACAATATGACCTATTTATGGGTCGACGTGCCGTAAAACACCATCCATTCATTCATTCAAAATAATAAATGCATATCTCAGTTTAAGAGTAGTCGCCCTTTTTAAAGGTGTGCGATAAGGTTGCAGTCCGAACGACAACGTTTTCAATCTGGTTTTCATTGCGTGACCTGCCCACATACATGCAGCCATCTATAGCAAGATAGTTTAACCTTCTACAGAACATGTTACTTGGTTATATCTATCACAAAACATAAAACATCCAACTAACTTAATATAAGAAACAATTTTGTTATTTTGGAGGGGAGAACGAATGTAATAAGTTTCCAATCGTTGAGAATTATATTGAATTCTTATAACAGAAGTTTCCAAGACGCCTTATTTAGTCTGGAAATACAGTTACCATATACAGCAAATAGGACTATGTAATAAAGTTATTACATAGACGGGATATCTCAGAAACACAGAATGACAGATGATTCCGTAGAGATGCCTTATTCAATTTCCAAAACGATAAATTAAGCTGTTTTGCCAGTCATATAGCAATACTAAATGAACGCATCAATTTGCTTTTCTGACGTGAGCAATGTCACGTTAAGAGCTGAATCTGCTAATATAAGCCTTTCCATCTCAAACGTCCCGGGAAAGCGTAACGTAATTCTTAGACTACTGACCTGCAAAAAATAGACTATTGACCGCAAAACCAGATTGAACCGGATAGGTTCTAATGTTCTAAAGTCAATAGTTCGTACTAAGGACTTACACGTGACTGCATTTTAGCCAATGAAAACTACGTATTTAAAATGATACATAATAATTAATATTGTTTCACTGGTTATCAACTATTTTTTAAAACTATTATTAACCCTTTTCCCACTAAGCACGACGATAATAGCCTTTGCGTCCATTGTAAACCAAGATCAGCCTGCGAGGAACTCGTTACATAAATGGAACGGTCTTATTCGAAGAAAGAACAGTTTATTATATATACGTAGCGTTAACTATACAGACCGTTACCTAGTCTAACGCTCATATACAACCAAGCTTATATACTATGTTTTTTTTCTCTGACAAGTGGCTCATGTTTGTAAAAAATCAGGTCAAACGCTTGGAGGATTCGTCTTTAATTGATTTTAGAAAACCTACACCACATCGCAGCTCATCATCAAATAGAACTAATAAGCTTCGCCAATGTTGTATGCTGAACGAGCTCATGGGGAAAAGAATTGAAAACGATCCTAGTCGTCTCTATTCATAACGTGATGCAAGATCAGCTTGAAGTCGCATTATGTTTTTTTCTTCTCAACCTTAACGGAGTAGGTGCGGACTTTGTGTCTGCATTATTGTATACTATTACCGTCAGTTTTGATTAAATCACCCGATGTTTCCAGGAAACTTATGCGATCTTTCAAATCTCTGTCACCCTATGAATACAATACAATACCTTTGCTAAAAATAGACCATTTGTCCCTGCACGGTACCGGTTTTATGTGTGGCGCAGCGTTAGTTTAAACATATTTTATTGCCAAATATACAAATCGGTCGAATACAAAATATGGCACAACAGCTCTCTGAAAGCCAGATATATGGCTTCCTAATAAATGAAACTAAAAAAGGTAAAGGTAACGGTCATTTATTTTAACGTGGGTGACAACCACGGCTGGTGTCTTTTTACTCCCCTCCCCGGCATCCAGCCTAGGCTAGTACTGCTGGAAACAGTACCCAATTAGGAAATCACCCAGCGTTGAACACCAGTCGGGAAATCAGCTGCGGCCGGGAATCGAGCCCGGACCGTCAGCGTGACAGTCCAACCTGCTAACCATTACACCATTGACTCCCCAAATCATTATGAGCTATTCATAAATTGCAGGTGCAGTAGACGAATGCATAAAGTAAAACATAAATTATGCTGTTTAAATATCGAATTCATGTTCTACGCTGTGTCGAATGTACAGTAAACGTTATATATTTTTTTATTAATATTATGTATTGATTTCTCATTGAATGCAAGCTTTTTGTTTAAACACATATTCTATAATGTTTTTTTAATAGTGTTTTACGTCCTTTTCAGTGCATTTTAGGCTGTGCATGATTGTCGAATTTTGTTCGTGTAACACTGTTGTGTAACCTGATTTTGTTAATGTCAACATCCGAAAGGTAAGTACTTACATTGTGCTCGTTACTTACTTAATTCGGCGTGACATGCATAGATATGTATGCTGACAGTTAGATAAATGATTCCTTAACACTCGGCTGCATAGTATGTAACAAAATATTTACCACTTTTTGAAAAATCATCGCTGAAGCAGGTCAATTTTTTTCGATCCGGAATCGAAGCGAGGATTCGCACCTGTTTTGAACTATTTTTTTTTACTGGCATGTTTCTTCACGGATCGAAGCGAAATAAAAGCAAAGATGTGGTGATAGTACCCTATTGCAAAAACCGGTCTGATTGGCGGAAAAAGTATATGGGAACCCCAATGTCTAATGCATACATAAGCCTTATTTTGATTGGATGATAGACTAGGTGGGAAATTCAATTAGGTTAACTTGAATTTGTTATTTATTTCTGATTATTATTTAACATAGCTTTCATTTGTATGATTCAGCTCTATGATATAGCAGAATAAAAAGGAAAGAGGGTGATTTAAATAAATTTATTTGGGGATTCCCTCAAATTGTAGGGTCATGTCCTTTGGACATTAGAAGTGGCACTAAAAATAGGTCAACCCCTAACACGAAGTTCCTGTTTACATGCATCTAAGCTTCATCTGTGTAACAGGGTAAGCAACAGTAAGCCTGGGGGTTTTGTTTGCATGTCAGATGGGAAAACATTAAACAGTAAGTCTATGGAAAATGCAATAGTGGTCTATGACCTAAAGGAAGATGTTTATGTTTTTTCTTAATATTGCTATTACTGGTCCAATCAGCTTGGAATTTTCTGTGAATACGTGAAACTGACAGTGAACACAATAAATGATGTTAACATTTTGAAATTCAAAACAGAATAGGATTTTGAGCATTGAAATCACAATATGTGTGCTTTTGGGTGAAATCTGGGGTTGGCTATAATGTTCAGCATCCCTGGAGCAACTTGAGTGTCATCTCTAGTGTCTATAAGGGGAATATTGTCAATAGGTAATGCATCAAAAAATTTGCTTACAATTAATATCAATTTTATGTTTTAAGGTACCGTATGAGACTAAAATCTGAAAAAGCCTCTTTTCTTAAATTTTGACTTGACGCGACTAAAAAAATGTCCTCCTTTGTACCGAAAGCCTCAGAATGTTCACATTTTGTATGGGATGATTTGATTTTATCATTTTGAGGCTAAAACATAAAGAGATTTATAGAAAATAGCATTTATTTTGTATTGTTTCCTAAAAGATATGCTTACACGTCCAGTTTTCTTCATTAATCCATTTATAATCATCCTGCAATGGCATAACCCTGCAATATCTCACATGTATTGGTCTTATTATTAGAGATACTGGTGTACTGAATTGCATTATATATCATTTTAGTCTTAACAATAAAATTACCTTGCATTTTCCTGGGCTTGAAATCACTGGGTAGATGATAAATGGCTATACAAGTGTGGGGTAGGCTTATTCTTTGAGCCATAACTTCTATTTTGTCTGTGTTTTCTTGCATATTTTGGTCAAAATGTAGCATTGAATGACTATTTGTAATGAAAATAGTCTCAGTAGCACATTTAGGGTATAATTTGTTCATAAGAAATATTGGAATTTGAGAATATGCATTTTCCTTCATAAAAAATGAACATTTTCATGCATGAGTGATTTTGAAGTCAGAACTCCGAACTACTTTTCTTTTTTGGTTTGGCACACAAAAGACCATGTCTGGTAACTTTATTTGATCAAAATATATTGAACGGTTGAATTATTATGACACTTTTTGTGTTTGGTAAAACGCGTCTAAAAATCCAGGGTATATTTAGGGTATAAGGTGGTTTGAATGCATCCATTTAACCGGAAAGACTAAAAATGTTAGCAAAAGCTTCTTGTCCATCCATTCGGTCCATCTTACTGGTCAGTTTGATATGTTCGATAAATATTTTGAAGACATGTCGCGTCTCCTTTAGGTGATAGTACCCTATTGCAAAAACCGGTCTGATTGGCGGAAAAAGTATATGAAACCCCAATGTCTAATGCATACATAAGCCTTATTTTGATTGGATGATAGACTAGGTGGGAAATTCAATTAGGTTAACTTGAATTTGTTATTTATTTCTGATTATTATTTAACATAGCTTTCATTTGTATGATTCAGCTCTATGATATAGCAGAATAAAAAGGAAAGAGGGTGATTTAAATAAATTTATTTGGGGATTCCCTCAAATGGTAGGGTCATGTCCTTTGGACATTAGAAGTGGCACTAAAAATAGGTCAACCCCTAACACGAAGTTCCTGTTTACATGCATCTAAGCTTCATCTGTGTAACATGGTAAGCAACAGTAAGCCTGGGTTTTTTGTTTGCATGTCAGATGGGAAAACATTAAACAGTAAGTCTATGGAAAATGCAATAGTGGTCTATGACCATGTAAGGCATTTACTCATGTCCGCCATCTTGGAAATAACAAAACCGGCTAGCCGTACAGGTTACACGACAGTGGAACCAGTACTGTATACCTCCCGACATCCATAAGAATCACACATATATACTGTTCCTTATAATGTTCCTTACTATAAGGGGCTCCCAAAACTAAATATAGTGTCATTGTCAAATCGAGTAACACATATGTATATTTATATTTAACGTAGCGATACCGTAGTCTGGATAGTAAAAACGATGCCTCTGAAACTTTCTAACCTCTCACCGCTGCGGGTTTGAATCCTACTAAGACAAGTGAGAAAGTTTCGACTCTTATGGATGACATGAGGTTAACTATTAATGGTTCTACCCAGGACAAATGTGGCGGTCTGCCTCTAACACATAATAATCGACCGTCATATATGGCCTAACATTTGCTGAAAATGACAAAGCACCATACAAAGAATATGAGAAATTGTCACATGATGTCACACATTTCATACCTGGCGTCCCTAACTACAAAACAACCTTTACTAAAAGTGGACAGCATCACACCGCGTGACTTTATTATTATTTACAAAGTACCAATAATAAGATTGAAGGTACACAAGTAGAGAACATTTCAATTGTCTAGGGCGTGAACAGTGACACTTCAAAGGAACTCTTATGGCTATTAACAGAACTAAGGTGCTATTTGTTACACGACACAAATACATTCAGGCCAAAAGGTCAATCAAACAGCTACAGAAAAGTTAATTGGGGATATTGCAATGAAAACAACACACCAATTTCTCGCACTTAACATGCCTTCAGTGTTTATTTACAAAACAGGGGCGTAATTCCAATACGAGGTTCGAAGCTTCAAGTGAGGGAGGTATGAGTGTAGGTGTCCCTTTCCACAAAGCGAATTCGGGACCCTGGCCCGATATACTTTTTTTTCATCTTTGGACCAAAATGGTGCCGGATTTTTTTTCTCTGATTTTTATTGCATTTTTTTAAAACTTTTTAGGAACTTAGTTTTGTTTAGTTTTAATTTTCACCGCTGCGCGTTCGAAACTCACTGGAAGTTCGACTTATCAAGTAATAAAATGTAATAAGATTTTATTCTTCTCAATCTAGTTTCATCGAATGTATTCTTATATGCAATTTTTGCCTAAAATGTGTTTGTATTTATATCATGTATGCATGTTCACGTATTTATATCATGTATGTATGTATGTATGTATGTATGTATGTATGTATGTATGTATGTATGCATGTATGTATGTACACAAGTGTCTGAATAAAACTATCAAAAAAAAAGAAGAAAAACAAGACGTAATAAAATGTCGATTCTGACGGGTGGCGGGAGGTATACAGTACCGTTTCTACCCAGGAAATATGAGGTGGTCTGCCTCTACAACAACAACAAAAAAAAACATTCGACCGTCATATAATGCTGAACATACTCTATCAAGCTGGAGGAACTATAACTACCACCCACTGAAGTGAAAAAAACACTGCGGCCATGATGAAAACAAAAACAAAATGGACATACATTTAGGGAAATTCTACACATATGTTAGGGTAGGATAGGCTGCTGCCCTATACTTGCCAATGAACATGACGGGCGGGCCTGTGGTACAGGAGCAATTCACCATTTACGTCTGACATCTAGCTTAGCACAGTAAAGCAGAAAATATCTGGGAATACATCCCGCCAGCTGCATCCCCACATCACTCAAAGAATCGATGCTTACATCTGATCAAATGTATATTCATAATTACCCAACGTCATTTTTTTTTCTGATGGATACCATCTCACAAATTGAAAATACGCCCACATCAAATCGCCTTATCGATGTTTGCAATCATGCGGACTCGTATTTTTCATTTCCGCTACGAACAAATACATTCGTTTGTTTTACCTTCAGTATTTGTGAATAAAAATCTGTCTGGTGAGTGGTCTTGGGAAATTTGCTCTGCCAAGAATTGTTGAAATTAAAGGGACCCACGGCAATCATGAAGTATTTGTCAAGCAGTAAAAGTATTACCTCGATTATATATACTGAACAAAAAAAGAAACGTCCGCTGATGTTGATGCTGCTTGACTAGACAGCAAAACAGGAAAAAATTAATGATGTTTTAAGAATAATTAGATAGACCGCCAACACTAGTCCATATGTTTTTGAAAAGTTCAGTAGGCATGTATTTTGGCCACAAAAACAAATTAAACCTACGAAAATTACCTGAATTTGTCCGAGACAATATTCCATATATGTTCCTTACCAACAAAATCACAAAATAACATAACACAGCTTGTGTAGATGACAGCTTTTGATTATCAACATTCATCAAATTACCTCCCTTTAACATTTCCATATCATCCATAAAATGTTATTGCTTGAAGCTGTTTAATGGGATATTTAGTACTCACTTAAGTGTGATTACAAACATCAAACATTGTTTTATTAAAATTCTATTTACGCTTTTATACGTCCCCAAAAACTGGCCTATGCAAATATCAGCAAAAAGTCGAAAGTTTCTTTTTTTGTTCAGTATATATAGTTATTTACTTTAAACCTGCTTGCATACAATTAAATAACATGTAATACAATTTGGATGTTTTTAAGAGTTTTGTCTTCGTTATTTTATCACAGGTTTTAATTTATTATTAAAGCCATATACATATATAACCCACAGTTGGTGTTAATACGTAAGTATAAAAAAGTACTTCTCCCCCCACAAAAAACCCCCAAATTGTTTGTTTGTTTGAATGGGGTTTTAGTTCATTTTAAGCACATGAAAGTCAAAGACGATGGGATGAATAAGATATTACGGATTTGGAAAATGAGTTAAGGTAGCTGTGTTTTTATTTTTATTTTAAAGGCACACCTGGTAACCCTTAAACGTTGTAACCCAGTAGTTGTTAATGATTTTCGTGTTCGAACCGCAGACCTAAGTCACGTGTGAGTTCAAAGCTGGTCGAGGGCATGTTTGATGGAGATCTGCATCATTCATATTATTTCCTTCTGAGGTCGCCATCCTAGTAGTACATTACACGCATCCAACTAGACGTAAACATGGTGTCGCATACCTTTCTCCAGATGTTCCTTATAATGTTCCTTATACTGTTCCTTATACTGTTTCGCATACTATTCCGTATAATGTTCCTTATAATGTTCCTTATATTGTTCCTTATAATGTTCCTTATAATGTTCCTTATAATGTTCCTTATACTGTTCCTTATACTGTTCCCTATAATGTTCCTTATACTGTTCCTTATACTGTTCATTATACTGTTCCTTATGTTGTTCCTTATAATGTTCCTTATATTGTTCCTTATATTGTTCCTTATACTGTTCCTTATACTGTTCCTTATACTGTTATAATGTTCCTTAAACTGTTCCTTATAATGTTACTTGTTATAATGTTCCTTATAATGTTCCTTATTATAATGTTCCTTATAATGTTCCTCATCTTATAATGTTCCTTATAATATTCCTTATAATGTTCCTTATAATTTCCTTGTAATTGTGTTTAGTTTGATAAGTAATTTGCAAATTCCTCGCAATGCAGCTGTTGCCACTGCCACATTGAATATTGTTGAGCAAAACAAGATAATACAATTTCGATGATCGCTGACTGGCATGATCCGCCTTCATTACATACGTTTTATTAATGTTTCTCCATACAATGAAAATCATTAACGATAACCATTAATTATTTAATTGAACTTAAACAATATTGAGCGCATCCGTGGTCGAGGGGTTATCGTTGTGTTGTAAACCTTCTCGCCCCTCGCCGATGCTGGTTCGAATCCCAATGAGAGCTCAACTTATAACTGAAAAAGTGTCGATTCTTACGGATGGCGAAATGGTTAGTCTGCCTCCACCACAAAATAATCGTAGACTAAAATGTGCTGAAAACTTACGTTAAACACCAAACAAACACTTATTTTATTCAAGTAATGAATGGGATTTGACAACATACGACGCCTATGTAAGACCTAATTACTTACGATAACTAGTAACGATCATAAAACATGTTAGCCTGTTTTTGTGAATTCAAGCAGTCGATGAACATTTTTGAACCCCGTAAAACAAAATGGGTAGGTGACAGAGTGGTGATTACTCGAGTGCGTCAAAACTGTAGGTCTGGCAGTTCACAAGTTACAGCGAGGAAAACGTCTCTCCGAACTGGGTCATTGCTAGGTCAATTTGACCTCGATGACCTACTGACCGCAAAATCAATAGTGTTCCTCCTCTCATCCGGGGCCATGTTTGGTAGCAATGTATCTGTGAAGTTATCATGCCCATATAAGGTCGTGGTGACCTTGAACTTTGAGCTACTGATCCCAAAAGCAATAATGTTTTTACTCTCACCGCTTATGCTTGAGGGAAGAACACACGAAGACTCGTTTGCAGACGTTTTTTATGCGTGACAATTGATAAAATAGACGTCAACACTGCCTTTAACAGATTCTCTGTCCCTATGGCTTCATGGGACTACTGTCCCTAGGGCTTCATGGGATGGGACTACTGTCCCAGGGCTTCATGGGACTACTGTCCCTAGGGCTTCATGGGATGGGACTACTGTCCCTAGGGCTTCATGGGACTCATGCTGTTGAAAGTGATAACTCTCGCGAAAGGAGGATAAATCTGATTCTATTTCGGTCGCTGTTTACGGAATAATTCGCCAGCTTTGGCGTAATGGAACTATAAAATCCATTCGATTCAATAATCCTTGCGAACGCAGCGGTATTTTTATACAATACGCGTACATATAATACCAAAGAGCATGAAATATATTTTCCTGTAGTTTCTTGATCAGTATATAATTGTTATTAACGTGTCCCAATTAGGCCATCGTTTATAAAGCAATGCGTACTTGATACCACAGTTGGAGGTTACATATAATATTACATTATATACATAATTTAGTATGCATGTGACCTCATAAATTACGCAGCATACCAAATGTGTTACTCCATTGGCAGTATTAAAACGTTTAACGACTGTATTCTGAAATGCATTATCGCATGTTTGAGGCATTTGCCTTTGGAAAAAAAATTGCCTTTGGTGAATTTTTCCCCAGATGTTCACTTTGAAAGATAGTTGGAGAAATTCCCGGGAAAAAAAATAATTTTGGAGACAAAATAAAGGTCGGAGAAAATAATGAATGCGAATAAAATGCGATAAAAAAGCAGTTAAATATTTCGTTTAAATGTTCTTACATAACGACCCTTGCTGGAGCCCCATGCTCTGTTTGTCGACCTCGTTGATGTCCTATAACCATTACTACTTAGAGGAATATGTTTTAGTAACATGATGCTAATGTAGTCGCTGCTGCTGCAAGGGTCACCTTTCTGTCTGCACTGTCAAACAGTATGATTCCGGAAAAAATGGCATTGTTCCAACAGCTCCAGTTCAGACTGGTCCAATAGTTTCAGTTCAGACTGGTTCATACGCTAGGAATGTCGAGGCGTATGGTAGCAAAAATGCGGTGATCGAACATTTGTTTACCAGTGTGTTGACACTCACGCGCAGATGCACGGACATTCTGTCGACACCATGTAACATTGGACTACCAACAGCAGTTTTGACTTATTATAATACCATTTCAAGAGGCTTGCCTACTTTGCAGATTTTGTTTTCCAGACTTTCACGTTTCCTCAGTTTGATTTGAAAGGTTTTTTACGTCAATTTTAGCAAATGTTATGCTATGTACGACGGTCGATTTTGTTATTGGTAGATGCAGATCACCCTATTTTTCATGTGTACAATAAAGAAATTTATACCTCCCGCAATTCGTAAGAATCGAGACTTTCTCACTCAGTGACACTCAGTGACAAGTCGAGCTCCGAGTGGAATTCGAACCCGTAGCGGTGAGAGGTGAGACAGTTCCTCGACTTTGACTATGTATTTGACATGGAATGAAAACATGTTCTGTCAAGCAACAGTGCTGTATGATGTTTAGTTCAATTTATACATGCAGTCAAATAATAAAACGAAGTCCGTTATACTAAATGTTAACAAAGCACGCGACTATTTGTTAAATGTGGGATGAACAAGGAACGTTGTTCACATATGAGGAAAAAGTTCACATACAAACCATCCGCATTACGTGGCACCACCTTAATTTCATTAAGCAATGGGAAGGCTTATATTAGCAGGATTTTATAATGGATATTTCGACAATAAAACATGGTTAAAAAAATGTTTTACTGAAAAAAATGCGATAACCTGTTTAAAATTACCTATTAAATGTTTAAAATTTAAAATATGCAAACTTTATAAGCCGAAATTAAGGTTGTATTTCATACCCCCAGCCAACCCCGTTTTCGCTTCTTGGAGATGGGGTTGGATGGGGTATGAAAGTTAATACACGTACTCGGACCACGTAATGTACAGTTTCGACATTGAAGGTATATATGTTTATAAGCACGTTTACTCTTAGCCTGTTAAGGGCGAATACAAAAGCCTTTGCAGCCAGTATAAACCCAGATCAGCCTGCGAGTGATCAGGGTTTACACTGTCTGGCTACTCATCAGCCACTTACCCAAAACACCCCTTTGTAACATAAATTGAATGGTCCAAATTCAAAGAAAGGACAGTCCATTATACATTCATAGCGGGCTAAGAGTTGTTAAAAACCAAATGAATCTAATAAGAAGTACCAGCATTCCTATGTATCCTTCCCCTATCGCTGAAACTGCTCTAAATAACATATCCTGGGTTATGAACCCCATGTAGTTTTCTCACTTATCGATGAAATTTACCCACAATGCACCATAAACCAACATATATTTCTACAAGTACCAATCACATTGTATTAAAACAACAATTTCAGATTCAGTTGAATCGTAATATAAACATTCCATACGTGTTTTCGTTACTGACATATTTATGTTCAAAAGAGAATCACGGTGCTATCATAGTGCTTTCAAGAAAGGTATTGGAATGAACAAAGTAGAACATTGAACGGTATTGACCCGGAATATGGCAATTACACGGTGTACGGCTAAACAACATACTATCGGATTAGTCATTTATTTTATAATTACTAATCATCACTAATTCATTTAGATGTTTTCATGATGTTTGGTATAATAAGTTCATTGTACTTGATAACGCAAAAAACAACCACTCCATTTAGTAAAGCTGTTAATGTAGCTATCCCGCCAACAACAAACATATGTACACCGTTTCTATACCTACTGACAACTAGGCATATTATATAACTGACATATTTTGAGAATACAATGTCTATAGACACAATATAAACGGCTTTAACCAGCCAGGTCAAACCCCAAAACTGGAGCGTTGAATTAAGAGTTACAAACCAATAATTCATTTTACGCATATTAAGTCACGGGTATTTTAAAAACCCGTGAACAATCCTATACTCTTAATCTCCACATATACATTATTATATAACCTGAACACCTGGACAGAGTTTTGATGAATTCTTTTTAGTGTAATTTTGCCGTTATTTGGCAGGTTTGCTTCTTTAACGACTTTTCTTTTCTTTTTTTTTTATAAAAAAACCCACTAACATACATTATTTTTAATATTGAACTCTGGGGATCTATGAGAAAACTAATTAATAACAATGTATAATGATGTATAATGTCGTGATGAGCGACTTCTAGTTTAGCTTTTGACGTCATACATTAAAAAATTACAGAGCAATCCAGCACAATATCATAATCATGTAGGCGTTATCGAACATGTTCATGTCAAAGCCACGCGGTTGTTTATCTTCGATAAATAACTAAAATGGTCGTTTTACTCTTTGATTAGTTTTGAATCATATGCATAATATAAAAGTAACTACTTTTCTACAGGAATAAAAATGCAATAACCATATACTTTTGATAATTATGATCAAACGGAAATCTAAACAAAGAACCTAGTTGGATTCTTACCAAACCAGATCAAAGGAAAACAGGTTACAGCTAGGCCATTCTAAGTCAAGTCTGGACTACGAAAACCAGACCAATTCAGACAAACCAAGTTGACGTATGACCAACCTATATTATATCAAATAATGTCTGGCTTAAAGCTGCACAATCTCTATATTAACCGATTTCTTCTTTGTAGGCGTGTCTTTATATGTAACTTCATGTTCACCAGCTCATGGTCGAAATCGGGTATTTAAGTAAATAAATATAGCGCAGGACATCATTTACTGTATATACATCGACCAGTGCACATCGTACATGTACACAGGTAACATTATGATATACACACGAATTGTTTTTCCTCTTTCGGGACTCGAATACACGACCTTCTGATTTCAAGTCTGGTGCTCTATCCACTGAGCTATAACGCTTCTTGAGAAAATGGAATACAGACTACAATTTATTATGAGGCCTCAGTAACTTAACATATTTGAACGCAACTAAACATGAATCCATAAATATATAGTCCATCTTGTCGCACGTGTAAATTAACATTGCCTGGTGTAATACTGTATGTTATCAATATGAAACTAATACTTCGCCTCAAAACAATCAGATCTCGACTTGTTATTTAGCGCTTGGTAAGTTTGTGTGCGCGCGCGCTTGTTATTACGTAATGCCTATGTAGTGTTAAAATGCTACAACATACCAATAAATAGCCGTGGTCTAGTGGTCCAGCGTACATCTTTCAAAACTGACAAGTGCAAGGCTGTAGTTCAAATCCCGTTCCGGGCAACTATTTTTTTATCATATATTCTGAAGCCGTATATCTATCGATGTTACCTATGGAGGCTAAACAAATGTGAATTTTACGCATCGATTTCTGCTTATATACCAACTTTTGGGGTGTTCGTCGATTTGAAACTACTTCACACGTGACTCATTCATATTCATGAGTTATTACCAGTTAAAATAGGGACTGTGTAGCTTTAAGTAGATATCTGACCAAACCTAGTTGGATTCGTGATAAGCATCTTCAAACCAAGAAGATGTATGATCGAACTCCTAAATCACGTCTGCCCATTGAAAAATCAGTACCATGACGATTGTTTCGATAACGATGAAACGCTACCACTACTGTTTTCATTCGAATTCGCTATCTTCAACATTGAAGTAAAGCAATACTCGTTAATAGGGTGGTGAGTCATACGTGTTTATATTACACATTAAGATACAGAACCAACCATCTGTTTTACTCATCTACATACAGTCTGTTTCAGCATACAGTGCCGCTGACGGGTCGTTGTCTCACCAGGTGTACTTGAACACAAAGGTATGCAGGGGGTACATTTTTGTATGCAAATATTGTGTTACGTGTGTATAAAACAGTATATACTGACGTCAAGGCATGGCACTGAAGGTCTTGTTGAATGCCTAATAAAGTGTCATAGAGGCAGGCGTACCGATCCTTATCAATTTATCAACCATGCGTTTACATGTTTAATTACACTAAATCAACCTACAACATGTTTATTTACATGATAAAGTAAGTTTCTCAGAATTCTAACAAGGTTTGAAATTTTAACAGGTTGTCAGCATTCTCAATTTACTATGGAAGGGGCATGCAGACTCATTTACGCTATTATAACCTTACAACACCCAAAGAAACAATCGAACGCTCGTCCAATCCCGTCATTTTTCGGGATCCCGCCTAGTGTGTATCACGGCGCTTCGGTATGTTCAAAATCTTGACATTCTGTTAGCCGGAAGGCAACGGCATAGAAAATAGTGCACTGTTGCTATGCAAACAATATGGCCGCTACCACACGTGTTGGTGTATACTTTGCGTTAAGTGTTTGCTTTTTACAAGGCAGATGAAGGTTTTATCACTGCTTTCATGTAAATAAACCACCGATCGAACATTCGGCTGAATAACATTGCAACATTTGGATGATAACGTTGATTTTGAATGCAAATTTGTTTTGGCGGTTTTGGCAGGAATCTAAGGCGCGATGACGAAACCAATATGGAAACCAGCGTATTACATTTGAGTAATGCTGCGAAGTAGTTTACGAGATGTTGCGAATGCGAAAGAAATTAATGAACTAAAATAGTCTTGATCATCTTGAAAGCTTGATTTAAAGATCACAATATTAATAAGCATTTGAATAGGAACAGAACAGAACACATATTTTATTTAACGTGTACATACGTACATCGTTACATATACATACATAAATTTTCATGCATAATAAGTCAAGTGATTTTAGACAAAATCATTTGAATAGGTCCGAGCAAATTATTTTGCATATTAATGATTTTAATTTATTGCACCAATCTCTAATGTTAATCATGTTGTAGAACAATAAGGAAATAAAAAAAATAAATAAAAAAAAATCCAATTTGTATGACCTCTTATTAATTTTTATTTTATATACTGAAAGGCAAAAGAAACGCATAATAAACGCGTTTTGCTAATAACAGAAAGGACAACTCTGTCATGTAGTAGACCTTTTAATCAAAGTATACTTGGTTACACGAAATTCATAAATGTTGAAGTTTCGCTTGAACAAGACAAGCGATTTCAGTATTGTGTTTAATGTTAAGAGATTGCAACGTTTAAAGACTAAGTTTGCTCACCTGCTTAAACAAAATGCGCATTCTGTCGATAATGAAACTTTAAAGGGGTAACCATTGGTGTGTTCGGTGCTGTTTAAACCTTCTTTCCGAAAGGACAGGCGTAATGTCGCCCTGTACCATTCGATTAGCAGTAGCATATTAAACATACAATATATAGCGGAAATACCCATTATACGTTTCTTTTTCCTTTCAGAATACATAGACCTATATACATGTACAAGCAGATTTAAAGACAAAATGATATATTACTCAATATCGAGGTCGTGCTCTTAATGTAAATATCGCCGTGTGTCCCTTTAACTGGTGTTGTTATTAACCCTTACATAAGTATGTCGTGTGGCGATAAGTATAATTAATTGTCGACATCAGATTACAAAGGTTCGTTGACACTTCCTATGATAGTATTGCGACGCTTTTTCGATGCGTGTTAAATTGATAAACACATAGAAGTATAAGTACACTCTCTCATACTTAAATGGACTTCTGGATGCAAAGAACAGCGCATGGGTTGCGTGAGTCGCTGCATACGCGTTTTTACCTTCCGATTACGTCCCTTTTTGAGTAATCCCACTGAAATTGCATTTGAAAGAGATAAACATTAGAACTGAAATAATCTTGAACATATTTACATGAAACGTTCGCTTTAATATGTTTACACAGATATCTAGACAGTGCTACCCTTGAATTATATACACATCTGGATATACACGTGAATAAGTCAATACACATATCACCTTTAGTATGACACACGCTGAGTATGGATCAATACACACTTGTATCAAGTTATGCACTCTAGATAAAAGTGTAAACATATTGAACTGCAAGCTACATGTAAATATATTCAGAATTATTTTAGCTCTGTTTTCTTTTCTTTTGTTAATGCACGTTCAATGGGATTCTACAAATGGGGACATACTCCTTAATGTACAGTATCAAACTAACTCAGGGTGGGTCGTTAGAATTTAGACATTTCCTTAAGTTTCAGCCATATTAGGTTTCTGGCATATTTTATCGTTAGTTAGACATATCGCTTAGGCATGTTTAGTTTCAGAAATATCGTTAAATTTGACATTTACTTTTTAGACATGTTTTATTATTATATTTAGCCGTGTAAGACATGACGTTAGGTTTTGATATGTCGTTGTGCTTTAAACATCTCGTTAGTTTAGTCATTGTCATTAAGTTTTAGACATGTCGTGGAAGGCATTGTATCACGTTATGAACTCGTTAGGCTCGTAAACCTCTCAACACGATGCTTGACCTATTACCTAGGGTCAATATACTGCATATGTAAGTAATGAACTGGTTGTCAGAAATCACTGACCGTTTCAAAGTATTTTCATTTTTAGATACGAACATACTATTCATTGACGTTTTCCCTATTGCACTGTCCATAAAGCAAATAATTAATAGTAATATAACTAACAGATAGATTAACATCCATTATTCTTACCTTAAATTCTATATAGACCCCGTCAACCCTTTCCTCACTAACGTCACTAGAAACGCTCGTCGTATTCCGTCGTCTTTTGAATAATGGCATTTTAATGTTTGCTGTGCCAGCGAAATGGAAATTGTCAACTTTTGAAGTGTGAAGACACTTTTTTTTTGTTATTTTATCACTGTTGTACTAATTATGCGAACCAAATCTGTATTCTAAATTTAAATATCCTGCATAATTATATTCATGAATAACGTTCTTGCCATGTGAAGTGTCCGTTGCTATGTGCCGTGTAGTTCATATATAATTATGCGAATCTGTTCACTGCCACATGACACTGATGAGAAATCATGAAACGCATGCATCGTAGTGCTTCAAACACAATAAACCATACCTAAGTGTTCTAACGTAGATTAACATGTAAATATAAATAAACTTAAAATGTGTAAAAAGAGAAGTAGGTAATCCGGTCATCCGAAATAAAACCATAGCGGACGAGCAGGGGAGCTATGGGTGATTGGGCAGGCTAAACCCTCAATTATCATTGCTTATTACTCAAGAACAGACTTGAGTTTAAAGTTTAATAAACTTTATTAAATTACTATTCTAAGTTTCGAGCGATAAAAAACGCAAAAACAATTGACATTATAATGAAATTATACGAACCAAAATTTTTAAATTTTTAAATTATCTCCTTTTATATTGAAATAAGAACGAAATTATAATTTCTGCAAAGCAGGTAAATTAAAACATGTTGCTACTTTTTTTTCACAGATATCGTTTAAAAATAATGTCCTGCATATACTTGTTAATTATGTTAATTATATTGAATAGCCTTGAATCTACTCAATGAGATTACTATGTTATTTATGTGCTAAACTTTTCCCCCTCGGTATAGTAGGTCTCCCTCCCTTCCAATCCTATAAACAGGGCTGGCGTGGCGCAGTCGGTAGCGCGGCGGATTTGTAACCGGAGGCCCCGGGTTCAATCCTCCGTGGTGCCACTGAGTTCCGTCGGTGTGTTCTTGGGCAAGACACTTTTCATTAGCCTCGTCCGTCGGATGGGGACGTAAACCGGGCGGTCCCGTATCGGTCTATCAACCGAGCACGTTAAAGAACCATAGGAATCTATTCGATAATAAGAGTAGGGCAGGTTCCCGGATTCCTATGTATCCTTCCCCTCTCTCTGGGGCGGCTCTAAATAACCTGTACCGGTTGATGAGCCGTTAAACAACATTCAATTCAATTCCAATCCTATAAACAAATACACCCCACCCACCACACAAACACCATATCCAGCTCCACCCTCATCATATATATGCTAACACTCCTACGCCTCTTATTAAATGACCAAGATATTTGCATTTAAAGAGGCACTACCTATATATTTTTGTCTATCAATTGATATAAACTTTACTTAATTATAAAGAGGACTATGAAAAAGGTAAATGGCAATAATTTCACCCCATGTAATATGAATTTTGCTGGGGAAAAAAAGGGTTGAAAAGATCGGATTTTTGAAATTGTATTCGTAATTGTTTTAGACAAGCCGATTGCGGAGATTTTCCGATCTTATTCGTTTACAATCGGAACTGCCTCGTCGGATTGGTTGAACGAAAACAAACTATTCGGGGCAGTTCCGATAGTAAACGAATCGATCGGAACTGCCCCGAATAGTTTGTTTTCGTTCAACTGAATCGCATTGCGCATGTCCGAGAAAATCGTAAAAACTCGTAGTTCTCCGGCAGGAATAAACGGCTGGGCAGCATTTTATTCAAGATATTGTTTTGATCATAATTAATAATTTACAGAACTGAATACTAACCATGTTTCTTCTTAGAATATTCGTAAAATAGCTTTGTATACATATAAATGCAGTAATATTGAGCATTTAATATTTTACATTAAACATCACGTAGATATAGGTAGTGCCTCTTTAATTAACAAAATTGTAAATTATTCAGGTGATGCAAATTAGATTAAAGGGAAACACGTTAATCAAAATTAGCATCTCGATTTATGTTTCCAGTATCATTTTAACTTTAAAAACCTCCTTGCATATGATAACAAAAGGTAATAGATTTGGGATTTTTCATAATTTTCTTCGTTGTTCTAACATAGCTTTAAAATATATTATTGCTGCAATATAATTAACTCCAAGTAAGTCAAATGCAAAAAAAAAAAAAGAAAAGAAATGCTTTGAGCTATTTAAATAATTCTTATTAATGATTTGCAAATATGCAAATTATGAAAACAATATCTATCTAAACAAATCAAGATTGCCGTGTGTCTCTTTAAAAGTGGTAAAGGAAAGGCAGCATATCAAAATGCACACTGGTTGTATTACACAGTTCGCTATGTTATCCAATGCATGACAATGACATGTTGTCATAAAGAATATCCTGTCCTTTTTTTATATGAGAATGTGTTATTCAGAGTTATACAGGGGCGATTCAAATATTGAAAATGAGGGGCAGTGGTTTATCTTTCATTTCTCCCTCCACTCTGTCTGGACATTATAGGAGGTGGTGGATGGGAATTGCTAAACCCGTGAATGGGTGACACCATACAGGATAGTTACTAATGTACGTCCCCTTAACACAGCATATGAGGTTATATTGGGGCAGCGTCCTCAGAGGGAGGTGAGATGAAGTATGAAGTTTCCGATCAGGCATCCTTCGACCATGGTGCGAACCCACACAGAGCAGATATATGTAGCGACAAACATTGACATCTAATTTTATATCGCCCCATTTGCACCCTTTGTAGGACGACAGTGCTGGCAGCTACCCCACTTCACCATACACTCCGCAATTGTGATTCGTCCTAAGGCTCTTGACAATAACACGTATGTACCGTTTGTTTAAATCCCCATGTGTAAACACTTACAGGAGATGTAATCTACTCTTGATTATGTTAATTTATAACTACGATAACTCGTGCTACTCGAATTGCAATGTGTTAAAAGTCTGTTTACGGGTAAATTAATCCGTAGACAGTTAACAGAGCGAAACAAAATATGTTTAGGCTGGTTCCCGGACATGTTTAGGATATTTCCCCATGACTTGTTTAAGCTGGTCCCCGGAGACAGAGAGAGGATGCAGCGTAACGTTAGTGACTCTATGTGTCACATAATATTATGGCATTGCGAAACCGATTGCAATGGATTGTCAACGCATTTAGAGATGTAAGGATACATACGGCCCTACTCTAGATACTTTATACTGAAACGAAAAAGAAACGCAACTCGGGAATTAATCGAATGGTACATGGCTACGTAAGACCTTTCAGACTGAAACAACACATAACACAGAAAATAGTATTCCTTCAAAATGTTGTTATTGACCGAGTACGTGTTTTGCTCAAGCATGTGAGCAAACTTAAATACTTTACGTTAAATACAGTACTGAACTGGCTCAATTTTTCAAAGAGGAACTTCAACGTTTGTGGTTAAAACGTCTACAACATCACAGTTTTGATTTTATTCATTATTACCTCCCATATGGAGAGCATATGATATATACAAGAAAATAACAAGCAGCACATGATTATGATTAGAAACATATATACATGAACGTTCTTATTTACGGGGTGAGTAATTACAAGGTAATAGTAATGATTAGGTACTTAAGATTAAAAAATTTGCCAGCCAGTACATGTACCAACAAACTGTAAATGAGCTTTTATTTATTCTCTTTAGTTGCTATTTTAAAGAGATTAATTAAATAATACACGTGCAAGAGTACATTGGAACATGGAATATGCATTAATAAAAAAGCATTTATCTTTCTGGTATTTTATGTAAAACTATATAACTCGCATACGACTGTATCAACAAAGATCACAAAGACGAGTTCGAGCCTCCGTGACCCTAGTCCGATACATTACAAGATGTGAAACCATCATCATATTTTACTTGCAGAAGTTATATGATTTTATTATTATTTCTTTATATTATATTTGAGATTTTGCATAATTTATTTACAATAAACACAAAAACGTCCAAACTTATGAAAGGTAATAGCATAACACATATCTGAATAAGACGACAATGATCTATTAAAAATGCATTTGCTTAACATATATCATGTAATATTACTACAAGTACATATATACATGCCTATAAATCAACCACGGATTTTAAATAATTGCAATTCAATTGCTGACTCTACTATTAATTATTTTGTCTAACACAGACTTCAATTAAACAATGACATAGATACCCATTTTTTATTTCCTTTTTAGTGAAGACATGTTTAACCCAGTAAATGAAAACACTTTAATGACAGTCAAACTGCAAGACACGAAGTCCCAGTAAATGAAAACACTTTACTGACGGTCAGTGTTACCAATGTGCTTGCATTCTTCAGAAAAAAAAAAGAAAAAAAAAAAAGTTTTCCAAGCAAAATATATAATACGTGTTGTATAAAAATAACTAATGTGTACAACTTTACAAAAAGGTACACAGTAGCTTAAATAAGGGACTTTTTGGGGGGATTTTTGAAACATACATAAACACACACAAAAACTGCCTTTTCACACAAAAATAAATGTCACACGATAAGTTTACGGGAGTATATATATTTTTCTACATACACCTATTTTGAACCAATCAGTTAATGATAAGAATAGTAAGCCCGTTACAAGGTAAACAGAGACGAATGTAATACTAACTCAATATAAACATCGTCTTTACATAAGAGTAAAAATGTTTCGTTTCATAATCATTTTAATAATTTTATTAAAATATGCCAAAATTGCTGACTTATGGTAGTTGCAAATAGTATATAGTTATTCAATTGTTAACAAGTCCAGATTGAGTGAAAGGCATTTATTATAACCCCCAAACAATGTGTGCTCTTTTCGTTGTCATTTATTAGAGGTCTCATGCCATTAAACATTGCAATTATCTGCAACCTAGGATCTACGTTAATAAACTTAATGTAAATATCAACACCTAACATGTTGTAAAGTAACTTCCATAGTTTCAGTCGAATCAGTTCCGTTTCACGACATTCAAGAATAAAGTGAGTTGACACAGCAACAATTATGCAGTTACATTTAGAGCAATATGATAAATAGTTTTTACTAAAAAATTTACCAAGTAGCTTAGTAGTATTTTGACATTTTTCTACATACTTCGGTTGAAGTTGAGAACATTCCCAGATCTCGGATATATGACTTAAGATAGGTTTGATCGCCACAAACGATTTACAATCGACATCGTTTGCCATCCTGGCTAACCATTCGCTCTCCTCCCGATCATGAATTTGTCTTTTAACTAAGTACTTTCAAGCATCTTTTGATGGAAGTTCTCCATTTTTCAGGAAGTTTGTCAGCGTGGAAGAAAGTGAATACTTGTTAAGAATGCGGTGAATATCTGGTATGAACCCTGTTTGTTGTAACCTATTATTAGAAAATGAGACAAGACTGTAGATGAACAATTCTCGTACTACGGGCCAAGTAATGGCTATGTTTAACATAATCTATAACAACCTACATATGGCATATTTAACCACGCTACAACCAACTATGTCTATATCTCATACTATACAGGATGACTCATTCTGGGTTTAACGAGAGATGCTAAATAGGATATACCATTCATATATATGCTATAAATTATAAAATATAATCTACTGTTAAAGGGGTTGATGCACTATTTTCAAACACTATTTATTTAATAGGGCTCTGAAAAACTTGAAAAAAGCTGAAAGAATGATCAAAATGCCATAAAAACAAAGGAGATATGATCTATTGAAAATTTGCAAAGAACTTAAATGGAGGCGGCCATCTTTGAACGATGACGTCATCGCGCCATTTACCATATATGGCATACTGACAAAATGCATTTTAATGCAAAGAAAATCACTGCAAATTGAATAAAAACAAATATACAGATGTAAAATGTATAAATTGTATGGTTATTTTTCATTTGCAGTGATTTTCTTTGCTTTAAAAGATATTTTGTCAATATGCCATATATGGTAAAGAGGCGCGATAACGTCATCTTTCCAAGATGGCGGCCTCCATTTTAGTTTCTTTGCAACTTTTCAATGGATCATATCTCCTTTATTTTTCTTGGCATTTTGATAATTCTTTCAGCTTTTTTTCAATTTTTTCAGAGATCTTTAAAATACACCTTGTTTGAAATAGTGCACCAACCCCTTTAATGTTAAATCTGATATACCATGCATGTTAAACCTGATATACCATAAATGTTAAATCTGATATACTATAATAACTGTTAAATATACTATACTATAGGTGTTACATATGCTATACTACAGGTGTTACATATGCTATACCACGAATGTGAAATATAACGAAGCATAAATGTAACATTTGATATACTCTAAATGTTACGCTATGATATACCATAAAGGCAGTTGTATCGATAAAGTGCATTATAAACGCATTTATGAGCTGAGTTTAAATGGAAGACACATCAGGTATGTGTGCGAAAAACTGTGGTAGGGTCAAATTATTTAATATTTAGGTCACATAACTATTGACCTTCTAATAGACTTTAGGGCTATCCTGACATTCCTATATCTCTTAGACATTTATGCCACCCCTCCCCTCACCCCCACCCCACACACCTTCCCACTTGTCTGAAAGTCCCATCCAGGTGCATCGTAGAGAGGAACGGTGCTTGTGTTTTTATAGGTCATAGTATGATAAATGAGTCAAACCGAGCTTCGAAGGGATCCTATCCCCTCTACCAGTTCCGCAATTGTTTTCCCACCAAAAGTTAACCTGATATCACTTATTAGTAATAATTTAAAAAACAAACAAAACCAAAGCCGATATATTAACGGTACCATTCTGAGGATCATATATTTATTTATATTAGTACTGTTTATCCAATCCATGAATTAGACTTGTTATACCATTCACAGATGGTCTTATTTAGCTAACACGAACCCAAAATAAAAAAAACCTGTAAATCCATACAAACAATTATTACTAATTGTTTCGAAAAAAGAATATCAGCGCAACGATAATCGTTTTTGTACCGATATACGTTACGGTTTATCGTAAATCGTGCGTTACAACTTTAACACTCTCCGATACCTACACAGGTTTATGCACATTATATTTGTTGACAATATTTAATGCACTGATCGGCGATATGAGCATTTTGTTCATTGAAATTTAGAACTGATGAACTTGCATATATTATATAACGTATAGACTGCCAGTAAAAATCCAAAGTAAAAATTCACAAGTGCTAAAAAAGCATAAATCGCAAGTATATTCCACGTTTTATAACATATTTTCTCTTCTCACTTACGTCAGTACTTCATTAATAGCTGACCCAATTACATCTTAAATTAGTGTAAGTATCCATCAGGCATGTAATTATAGTTGAAGGACTTTCTGTACTAAATACAGTTTAAATTGTTCGCATTCGACCGAGAAAGAAGTATATTGATATACTTATTTTATCGAATGCTATGCAAAACACATATAAGGCAAAACACATATAAGGTTGTTTTTCTTAACCTACACACTTGTATTGTATTGTATTGTATTGTATTGTATTGTATTGTATTTGTATTGTATTGTATTGTATTGTATTTTATTGTATTGTATTTTATTGTATTGTATTGTATTTGTATTGTATTGTATTGTATTGTATTGCATTGCATTGCATTGCATTGTATTGTATTGTATACATAATAGCAAGGTAGTGTAGTATATTGTATTGTATTGTATTGTATAAATAATAGCACGGTATTGTAGTATATTGTATAGTATTGTAGTACGTTTTATTGTATTGTGCTGTGCTATGCTGTGCCATAACGTACCGTACCGTACAGCACCGTACCGCATCGCACCGCACCGCACCGCACCGTACCGCACCGTACCGTACTGTACTGTTTTGTACTGTACTGTACTGGTGCTATGCTATTATGCTGCTGTGCTACTGTGCTGCTGTGCTGTATTGAATAGTATTGTACATTAGGAAGAACTGCCTTAGATGTAATATTTAGACATTTTTTATCGTGGGTAATAATAAAATCTATATGATATACCTGATACTTAGACCTCAACATTGGACACGTTATTGGTGTCAACTGAACTTCATCTTGGTGTATAATTAAACGTTCTCTTGTTCTATTCCTTATCTTCCACACTGTTTACCTACTTATCCCTACTTGCCAGAGTATCATAACTGTATGGGCCGGTGTAACTCAGAGTAGTTAGCACGATACTATCAACAGACGTGGCTTATCAGCAGGCAGCTGCTGTTGTTGTTAAACATTCGGTAGTATTTACTACAGAGGGGTTAATCACTGAGCGACACGTTTAGATTACTGCTGTTATTATTAAAAAGACCTACTACTAATTACATATTATTTTAAGAACGGCTGCAGCAACTGCAGCAACATCAGTATCAGCAGTAGCAGTAACAACAGCGACAACACCAATATCAACAACAACAACAGCAACAACAACAACAGCGACAACATCCTATCACTAGTAAGAGAAACAACAACAGCAACAACAGCGGCAACAGCAGCAGCAAAGCAACAGCATTAACAACAACAAACAGTGGCAACAGCAGCAAAACCAAAAACAGTGGCAACAGCAGCAAAAACAACAACAGCAACAGCGGCAACATCAACAACAACAACAATAATGGCAACAGCAGCAACAACAACCTGCATGAGGAGATCACGATATTATCCATGTACATTTATATATATATATATATATAGGATCTTAAACGAATTCCCATTTCATATAAGATTTATGAAACGAGTTATGAATTATTTTAATTTTAACGAGCCTTTTGGCGAGTTAAAATTAAAAATAATTCATAACGAGTTTCATAAATCTTATATGGAATGGGAACGAGTTTAAGATCCTTTTTATCATATAACATTGCAATCAAATAAGTAAAAAATAATTCAGATGGACATAAAACCGTCACGACGTCAGACACACTTTAGCGCCAAAACGTCATCAAATTAGGCAGAACGTTATGTGACGTCGCAACGCAACGTCACACACAACGTTAACGTCTCACACCACAATTAATTTTCCATAGGGTCCCATTGTAATGTTTTAGTTCGTGGCATAGAGATAAAAAAGATTTTGCAACATGTATTTATGCTTAAATTCTTCATTGATCCAATATCTGCATGCTATTAACTTTTAACGAATATTTACCAGATTGAACTTTTTTTAATTTCATGTTTGTGTCACACCTATCAAAATTGAGACAAAAATACAACCCCGTGGAGATTAGACCCATGATGTGTAAAATGAGGCAGAATTAGCTAGAAATCTTATATCAACATGCATTTTTTCTGGGATCTCTTCCTAAAATGCTGTAGATTTAGAACCTGGTAAAGATAAATCAGTGTATCCTGTAAAATGCAGAAAAGCGAACTTGTTTTTTTTATCTACCTCCTTCATCTGTAGGGCAGGAGTATTCAAGGGAGATAATAGTGGTGTGAGTCCTTGAGTATCAAAGAGTTCGTTTTTTAACTCTTTACAAAAGGCGTTTTACGACGACTTTAACAAAATTGCACACTGATTTGTACAACTTTCATTAGCTGTGGTAAATACTAAGTTTATGACCTAGATCTAGATGACTTTATAATAAATATAATAGTTTCAGTCAGTAAAACATGCGTAACGTTAGTGTTACAGATTCAACTCAACCAATCAAAATCGTTCCAGGTTGTATTACACGTGTGTCTTACAATAGGATTATTACTAGAGTAACGTGTTCTGGAAGTTTTTATCACCTCGAGTAGGTAAATGCCAGATCAAGGATCACACGAGATCCTGATCTGGCCTTTACCTACGGGAGGTGATACAGACTTCCAGAACACGTTACTCTAGTAATGATCCTTTTATTATATACCTCTTACACATCATTAACATAGAAATATTTGCATTGATATTGCATACACATTCAATAAAGCATATTATTTCTCGATAAAATGTATGTAGTTTTAAGGTGTTGGTGTTCATTGGCGGCCTGACATACTTGTTTTGTTTGTATGACGTAACGTCGTCTTGTTCTCGAGCATAGTGGCGTAAAACTTGCTTGAATCATTGGAAAAACCGCTGTTCTATTTTTAGTAAGATAGTGATACTAATTCTATTTTTAGTAGCATAGTGATAACCTGTAGTGTGATACAGTTGTTGTATTCCATTGTAAGAAAATGAAGGTACTATGTATATATTATTGATCGGTATATAATAAAACAGAATATTACATGGGTGTTCGACACTGCTAACAAGGGACGTTATGTGATAAATATATATATAGGGAGAACTATTTATGAACTACCAAGGACAGACAACCTTCGGACGAACTACGGCAGGGCGCCTAGCTATGACGAGATACACAGAAATCAAGCGTATGAATTCACTCCTTAAAAAAGGTAGCTGCAACACACGTCGATGAACTGTATCTCTACATCATAACAAATTCGTCTGGAGGCACAATTAACATATAGACGCATACATACATACAATTATAGCTCATATGAGTGGGCCACATTTAAGAATTCAACCACACACAGCTATATTGAGACAGTGAAAATGAAAGGTGCCGGATCTTGGGGATACTGTGAATTCAGTAAATATAATAAAGGGAGAGAATTTAAACTCACTACGGCAACTTTCGAAATTGGGATCTCGTAAGAGATTCACGTTCACAAGGCAGAATTATATATAGGGAGAAATATTTGTGAACTACCAAGGACAGACAACCTTCGGACGAACTACGGCAGGGCGCCTAGCTATGACGAGATACACAGAAATCAAACGTATGAATTCACTCCTTAAAAAAGGTAGCTGCAACACACGTTGATGAACTGTATCTATACATCATAATAAATTCGTCTGGAGGCACAATTAACATATAGACGCATACATACATACATACACTTATAGCTCATATGATTGGGCCACATTTAAGCATTCAACCACACACAGCTATATTGAGACAGTGACAATGAAAGGTGTCGGATCTTGGGGATACTGTGAATTCAGTAAATATAATAAAGCGAGAGATGTAACCACATACATACATACTAGATGATAGTGATACGATATATATTCGAATGTATTTTTCAATGAATATTGGAATTCTTAATTAGTATTACTACTGTGCGATCAGCGTCACATTCTTTATGTGTCGAGTACACAGCTTTATTCTTCCGTTGACTATATTAGCCTATACAATGTGATTTTACTTGCAAATGCTGGTCTTCATACCAAATTTATATTCTTATCTGTACAGTTTCTGAATTGTATAAATAAAATGAGAAATAGAGTACATTTTTATAAATATTCATAAGTCACGAAAACGCGGCAACCTAGTTAAGCACGCTGTGAGACTGTAGGAACTATACAGCTGGATATAACAATGATGGTTGTCCTTTACGCACCCGACGCCACACTCGAGCAAAACGCCTCATCTAAATAGTTTCAATAATTCTTTCATTTAAATTATCAATTTCCTTCACGGATCACATTGTGTAAGATTAACAAACTTAATATAATCTTCTTAAAATCGATCGCGGTTGGAAAGGCTTTTGTAAGCTATTTAGCTGAGAGACCGTATTGCGTTTTTCTCTGAAAGCCGTTGACGCAGTTAGAATCACACTTCGTATTGGAAATACTTATGTTATTAATTAAAAGTTGACGCTTAAACGTCTGACACATAAAGGGACTGCATTTGATTGGCCACGAATGGTCACACGATGCAGCCTAATCTCATCCCAAGGTATTCTAAATTCCATGTACTACGAAATATTGCCGCACTTCTCAACGACGCAATTTTGCAAATTTTGCAAATTGCGTAGTGCGTTGCTACGGTAAAATAGTTGTGAAGTGTGCTGTGATGTCATCGCACTTCGCAAGCAACTGGCGTACTCACAACGCCATAATGGAATAGTGTTCGCCTGCATCATAGAGCGATATCGATTAGGATAAAGATTAGTGGTTGGGACGCGAAAGCTGATTGGTTTTTAAGTCATACATCGTCATTATTGAGATGGAATATTGTGTATACTATTTAAATCCTGCTGCTTGAGTGTGAACCGTGACTAATTGTTCTTTAAGAAATTCATGACTACATTGTATTTACATTATTTGAATGATCACCTTATTGGAGGGGGTGGGGTGGGGGAAGAGGCGGCTAACAGCAGACAAACCGGTAAAACTTGGCGCCCGAAAGTAAGAACACCGGCGTTATGCCGCCAAAAACGGATGGCGCCACCCACCCTCCACCCCGCAACACACCCTCAGAAAAATGCTTTTTTCGCTGTGGACTGAAAAACGCTATCACCCGACGCCGGCAGGTAAATGAAGGCGCCGGTCAAAATTTCCACCCTTACCTGAAATCCTGTACCGCCCCTGTGCATTCTATTAAATTTGTTGTATTCTGCACCATTTTGCTAATACATTCCCTTTGTTTAATAATATTTTATTGCAGATATGTTACAATACATAAATTCAACATCATAATATTCATAGCAACATATGCAAATGGATTGAACTACAAGTTATTACAACATTAGTTATAGAGCTCTCCATTGTGGCTGAAAAAGTGTACTTGACTATCGGTTTGAAATTGCAACAATACAATTAAATATGAACTTGATAAGAAAAACGAAGAAAACAATCCAAAACATTTAAACTCTGCCTTGCCATTCTGTTACGAGTTGCGAAGTGTGGCAAAGTTGCGAGTTGCGAAGTGTGGCAAAGTTGCGAGTTGCGAAGTGTGGCAAAGTTGCGAGTTGCGAAGTGTGGCAAAGTTGCGAGTTACGAAGTGTGGCAAAGTTGCGAGTTACGAAGTGTGGCAAAGTTGCGTAGTGATTTCCAAAACACTCGTACCTCTATTATCAATTAAGACGAAGATTAAACGTCGGTGTATCAGGGCCCGTATTCATAAAGCTTCTTAGCAATATCTTAAGTCAACATTTATCAATTTTTAAGCACCTTTTTCTATCGTTTTTAAGACATCTTCTTCTTATTTTAAATAATGCTATGGATTAATTTAACCTACAGCTAAAACATGTCATAACATAGATGGTCTGTAGTGTCACTAAGAGGTTAAAAAGGATATAGTATTACGTATGTAAAAATCTTAAATTTTGACTGGTGTTTAAATCCACATATGAGTGGTCATGAATGGTCACATGATGCAATCTTATCTCAGATTTTGCCAACTTTAATAGTTTTCCTTATATATGCTTTTGCATTCTACGAGATCAAACTTCTGATCTAAAGTAGCAAATTATCTATCAAATTTACATGTGTAATTGGACATTCTAGTTTAGAAATACCTTTAGGTAATTTGCTAGAGGAACACCTCATTGAACACAATCCCCCCCCCCCCCCCCCCCACCCCCCGAAGACTGGTAGTGTTGCAGAGTAATGGGCAATTATCACAGTTTGTGGTTATATTGACCATGCACTTGTCGGCAAAGTTGATACACCCAAGAAGTACTGTACATGTATTTATCTGCATAGAAACTGTACACGACATAATAAATGTGATATGATAGTTTTATAACCACGTAAATTTCCTATCAGCCGGTATAAATGAGGACAGCATAAAGAAAGTTATATATTTAAAATCAACATAAAACTGATGGAATTAAAATACCCGCTTCTATATCTCTGCAACACATATTCATCGTCTCTATCAGTGATACGTAAACAAAACAGTTGTAGCAATATACGCCCATGCAATACATACAGATTGTTGAAAAGCATATTTTATAATTAGACTTAAAATGAGATCAGCTGTTAATCATACGCTTAGTAGTGGTACCTGATAAACTCTACGAATGTATGACGCACACTGGAGAAACCGAGAAGCATTCTGTATACATGCATACTGATTCATTTATATATGTATATACACTAGCAAGGTTTTACGCAAACGTAAACTAGCTGCCTAGCACCAGAAGGCGCAAGCCAAAAAGCATTGTACCCCCACCCAGTCATATTGAACTAACACGGGGCTGACCAGTCCTAGCAAAAACCCGTTATGTATATACTACCCGTTATGTATATACTACCCGTTATGTATAACTACCCGTTATGTATGCACTACCCGTTATGTATGTACTACCCGTTATGTATGTACTACCCGTTATGTATGTACTACCCGTTATGTATACACTACCCGTTAAGTGTAAACTACCCGTTATGTATGTACTACCCGTTATGTATGTACTACCCGTTATGTATACACTACCCGTTAAGTATAAACTACCCGTTATGTATGTACTACCAGTTATGTATGTACTACCCGTTATGTATATACTACCCGTTATGTATGTACTACCCGTTATGTATATACTACCCGTTATGTATGTACTATCCGTTATGTATATACTACCCGTTATGTATGTACTACCCGTTATGTATGTACTACCCATTTTGTATGTACTACCCGTTATATACTACCCGTTATGTATGTACTACCCGTTATGTATGTACTACCCGTTATATACTACCCGTTATGTATATACTACCCGTTATGTATATATTACCCGTTTTGTATCTACTACCCGTTATGTATGTACTACACGTAATGTATGTACTACCCGTTATGTATATACTACCCCTTATGTATGTACTACCCGTTATGTTTGTACTACCCGTTATGTATATACTACCCGTTATATATTGATTACCCGTTATGTATACCCGTTATGTCTGTACTACCCGTTATGTATATACTACCCGTTATGTATGTACTACCCGTTATTTATGTACTACCCGTTATGTATGTACTACCCGTTATATATTGATTACCCGTTATGTATATACTACCCGCTATGTATGTACTACCCGTTATTTATGTACTACCCGTTATGTATATACTACCCGTTTATGTATGTACTACCCATTATGTATGTACTACCCGTTATGTATGTACTTTTTGCTCAGTTCTATAATTTCAAAATATCGTTTTCTTTTTTGGCCAGTTGCGTGTTCAGCAACTCTTATATGGTTTTCATAATTGCACATGGTAATGTAGCAATGAACAGTTTCTTTGAGATTTATGTATGTACTACCCGTTATGTATGTACTACCCGTGTTATGTATGTACTACCCGTTATGTATGTACTACCCATTATGTATGTATGTTCTACCCGTTATGTATGTACTACCCGTTATGTATATATGTACTCCCGTTATGTATGTACTACCCGTTATGTATGTTCTACTCGTTATGTATGTACTACCCGTTATGTATGTATGTACTCCCGTTATGTATGTACTACCCGTTATGTATGTACTACCCGTTATGTATGTACTACCCCTTATGTATACACTACCGTTATGTATGTACTACCCCTTATGTATGTACTACCCGTTATGTATGGACTACACGTTATGTATGTCACGTCAAGCAATAGCGCTCCTAGGACCTTGACTTCATACACATGACTGCCAGCATGCGAGTCCACTGCTTTACCACTAAGCCACGACCGCGGTTAAATACTAAGGAAACAATTTCAAACATAAATTTACGATGGATTGTGTCTATGTGCAATTTTACTAGGCTGTACAATACGACCATACGCAGCATCCATATCTTACATGATACTGTATGCAGGGAATGCTATTTCACCTACTGCTGTGAAAAATGTTCTGAAGACAATCATTGTAAGTAATAATCCACTATCCGCCTCACTCCAGACTTGTTTATAATCATTTTCTACAACGCGCAATAGTTTCGCATTACCAGCACGTGTTTTCCTTTTTCTCTCTCTGACACGTTATTCTCGCCTGCAGAAAAAAGCCGTCTGCTTTGTTATGAAATCGAGTACTTGCTCCTTTGAGTTGGATAATCTGTTGGAGATTAATGCAGTCTGCCAGCGAATGTACGCACACTTTGATAACAAGACTTTCGTTAAAGGTAAACAGCGCGATCTTGAATTAGTAATCAACATTAAAATTAGCACCTCGATACAAGCAACATGAGGTAATCTGCAAAACATAATTTGCTTTAAATTCTTCAAGGCATAAATAATTATTTAAACATGCACAGGTTATGTAAAACAAAATTACAATAACGTGACGCCACAAGTTTAACAAAAAATCAAGAGGTCGAATATTATAAGAGTCTTCATGGTATCCGGTGAAGATAGGGAATTCCAACCCGAGGTATAAGTGTCTTTTATCAGAACCGAGACTATGCCGAGGTTCCGATTTAAACACTTATACCGAGGGTTGGAATATAAGAATCTTTCATGGGTATCCGGTGAAGATAGGGAATTCCAACCCTCGGTATAAGTGTTTTAATCGGAACCTCGGCAGAGCCTCGGTAAGGCAACTATCCAGCAATATATATTGTAAGGCATATGTCCAGCAATATGTTATATAAGGCATATATTCAGTAATATGTATTGTAAATCAACTATCCAGAAATAAGTATTGTAAGGCGTATAACCAGCAATATATATTGTAAGGCAACCATCCAGCAATATATATTGTAAGGCAACTATCCAGCAATATGTATTGTAAGGCAACTATCCAGCAATATATATTGTAAGGCAACTATCCAGCAATATATAGTGTAAGGTAATTATCCAGTAATATTTATTGTAAGGCAACTAACCAGCAATATATAGTGTAAGGCAATTATCCAGTAATATTTATTGTAAGGCAACTATCCAGCAATATATAGTGTAAGGCAACTATCCAGCAATATGTATTGTAAGGCAACTATCCAGCAATATATAGTGTAAGGCAACTATCCAGCAATATATATTGTAAGGCATACATCAAATACTATGTTTTTAAGGTATATAGTCAGTAATATGCATTGTAAGGCATATATCAAGTAAGATGTATCTTTATTCAATAATACAAAATACCATTTGGTCCATGAGTATATATTTTAACACGACATATTTACATATAGTCAATGGCAGGTTACAGTTTAGGGTTATGATATATTTAAATGTTTAACAAACAATAAATATAGTTACAAATATCAATATAATGATAAAATAGTCACAAAATGAAAATGAATTATAAATTATAAGCTTCAGACATATGTATTTAATTAATATTTTACAATATGGTTAAGATATGGGAGGGTACACATTAATTAATATAGTTAAATTCGTTTCGAATTCTGAAACTTTTAAACATATATGCATTGTACGCCATACATCTTGCAATATGTATTGCAAGCCATACATTCGGCATTATGAGTTTAAGGCATATATTCAGTAATATGTATTGTCAGGCGTAAAACAAGTAATGTATTGTAAGCCATATATCCAGTAATGGGCATTGCAAGATATGAATTGTACGGATTTCTATTATATATATCCAGCAATCCGTATGTATTGTATGGTGGCATATTTCTGCCACGAGATAGTTAGATAATTATCATGTATTTTTCGAGATAATAATGAATTTTCGCGAAAATCTTATAAAATTTGTAAGACAAAAATATCTCTAATTTTATGTTATCATATTAAATGCCACGCTAATGCCCACTTCTGCCATCATGATTCTGGTTTCTAGAGAATTATCACGATACCCGTATCATGCTTTCTTCGAGATAGTGATTGAATTTTCACGAAAATCTCTCAGTTATCTTGTTAAATACCGCGATACTACTGATCATGATAGTTCTGGTTTCGCGATAAATAATGTTATTGAGTTAACTATAAATATTTACGAGATAGTAACGTGAATTATTACGAAAACAAAATTTCAAATGTTAACTTTTATGCTAACGTGATGACAGAAGTGGGCAGTATCGCAGCAAATTTTGTTAGATAAAATTATTGAAAATTAAAGAGAAAATGTAACATTATCGCGAAAAATACACGATAAATTATCTAGCTATCTCGTAGCAGAAATATGCCACCATACTATTGAATACCAACTTTATTAGCATTCTTAGTATAAAAAACATGAACTTGAGAATTTCCTTAGTGGAAAGTCATATAATATGAAGTTATTGTTTTATATGATTGAACATTTCAAGATTCTGAAACTATTAATCGGTATATGATCAAAACATACGTCAAAAAATACGTCATCTTTGAATGCGATAACACATTATTTGCTTTTGTCAAAACCACAAGAAACAATGTACAAACGTCATCAACAAAACGTTTTTATCATTTTGTACTTTGGTGCTTAAGCAACACGTTCTTAATGCCAAAATGATCCGACGCAAAACCAGTAAGCACGTCAGTAGTTTGTAGATTTGAACTTGAGGAACCATAAAAACAAACAAACAAACAACTGCTGTAACATTAATGTGTCTTTATCTTGAAACTATCATGAATCTGTTAAGTACATATTTTTAATTTCGCACTGGATGTAAGGTACAATTAATGGGAGCATGCCAGCTTGACAGTTTATAAACTCTTTCTATAATCGCCGCACTTGTTTACAAACATTGCAGAACACCGGAGCTCGCCGGAAGATAAACACGTCAGCGATACGACACACATGGTGTATCTACACGGTCATACTACACCAATTAATTTTCCATAGGCCTACCTTATAGCTCTAAGCTCTGTACTGAGTTCCCTAATGTAGGAAGCTATATTTTTTATTACTTGTTTTGAAATACCTATCTTAGTTTTATCAAAAAAATATACAGAAGCCATACATTGAGTATGTTTTGAAAAAGCTGTTTGGGTCGGATGGTGCTGCCCCACCTACTTGCATGTAGAAACATGAGGAAAATGTAAAATATACTTCTTCCTTTGATTATGCAACACATTATGAATACATTGCACACATGTATGATTTAACCTTTATAAGTACTCTTCAAAAGTTGAATTTTAATTTTTTAGCAAGATGTTTTGGTTTGATTACCTTGACAACCAATCAAAATTAAGAGATCCTGTGTAATAGCTCCGAATTTACCCTGGAACTTTTTCCCTGCCCGCTGATTGGTTGGTAATTGGTGTAGTCCGATCACAAACCGGACTGTCGGAGGGAAAACACATAAGAGTATGAACATTAAGCGCATGGGGAAGGTGAGGTAGGAATAAGAGCGTGTGGGTGTGCATCTTTAATATTTTCCTTCAAGTTTAGGATGCGATTATCTCATAGAAACTGCGTTACAGAACGATTATCAAACATTACAATTGTTATGAAACATTATGAATTGTATAGCAAAGTCTATTAAGACACATTTAATAAAATATTTCGGGCACAGCCCTTCATCAGTTGGGTAAAACACACAATGTTACAACTACATTATGGACGCGGCCATATTGATCATCAACAGAATAATAATAACAACGGACGTGACGTCAACGTCAAATGAATTATTAATTGTGTTTTGATGAATGTACATATTACCTAGATCATGAACATATATACACGTTGTATATATGTCCATACTGAGATATGCTTATTTTAATTAGCAGTAACCATTACATTTCTGTAATTAGCAGTAACCATTACATTTCTGTTTATTACTCAAGGATAGTAGTGTCTAGCTAAAGGGGTTCCATAGAATAGTCCATTTATCAAGTGTACTTCGAAATTTGGATGATGTGATAAATAGAGGATATTTGTTGTTTTGGAGTGAATAATATATTTTATTTCATCGAGAATTGAGAAAACTTTATATTTTCACGAATGCGAAGCATGAGTGAAAATATAAATATTTTCTCACTTCGAGATGAAATAAAATATGTTATTCACGACAAAATAACAAATTTTCTTTTTCTTTTTATGATTTTACAAAAAAATATTTAAGCAATTTCAGTAATAAAATAGAGAATACTATGCCAGTGCCTTTAACTATCTAGTTTATTAGGCGAGGCTTAGAAAACGAAGAATGGCGAGGCTCTGGCACTGACATAATATTCTATTTATCATGTAGATTATCCAAATTTTCTGTATGAATTACTATTATTACCTATTTCTCAGAATGTTACGCTTATCGAGGATGCCGCCATGTTGTTGTTTTTGTTTGTTTTATTACGTCTGGCAACGTTACGTGCATGACGTCAGATAACGTTACGTACAATAAAAGCCGGGGGATTCCGCATTGATTTGCTTTATTGGCCAGTGCATATTAAAGCAAAATTTAAAGGTCACCCCTTTATTAGGCAGAGTGCATATCTGCATGATAAACCGTTTTATACACCTGTTTCTTTCCTAGTCACGATGACGTAAGGAAACGTTACATGACGTCACCTTATTTTGAAACCATTAACGTCACAGAAAGAAAGTAATTTAATCAACAGTTGATTTAACAGTATAACCTTAGGCATACACTTCTCAAAACTGCTAACTACACCGCTCACGTTTTATACACTTTTCAAAACAGCCAACTACACCGATTTAAAATATGAATAATTTTGTTAATATCATTATTTCATAGTTGTTTGTAATTAAATAAACAAATAACACAAATCTGCACTATATGAGACAAATTTTTATTTTATTGAAAAACATTCAACCCATCGATATATATAACCCAAAACGTGAGCGGTGTAGTTAGCAGTTTTGAGAAGTGTATATCTTGCGAGCCGTGTTACTGTGTATGCATTTGTGTTGGTTGCACATTAAACAAGTAGTTTCGGCAGCTACTGTGGAAATAGAACTCTATATTCCACCGTGTGGAATAACACTTTTATTTCACTGATAAAACACAGTATTTCATTGCTTATCATAAAGTGAAGTAAAATGGCTTATTTATTTTTAGAAATGATTGTATCGTCTTTTCTCGCTGGATAAATGGACTAGTCTATAGACCATTTTATTTCACATAAAAACAAAATAACGTAAAACTGTATCAAACTTTTCGGATATAAAGTTTACAATTTCTGCCATATACATATTCTTTCTTATATTATTTTCGCATCAGTATTGTTGAATTACTGTCATGTACTACTAGTATATGGTTGATATTGCTCATGGCTAAGATATGCATTTGGTTGAACATTTCACTTGACTATATCCCATCCATTTTGGACCTCTTTTTTAAAGATGGTGGACCAATAATCCTTAATAAGACAAATATGCTGATTCTCGTGCCTATCAATAAGAATGCTATCTTCAAGATAAAGTAAACGTTATTGTCATTGGTGTATATTTCTTGACATTACACGACAGTTCTGGACATAATCATGACTGATATATACTGAAAGAAAAAGAAACGTGACGCGGGAAGTTCCGTTATATATTGTATGTACAATATGCTGCTGTTAATCGAATGGTACATGGCTACGTAGGATCTTTCCTTTCGGAAAAAAGACTAAAACAACACGTAACATAGAAAATAGTATTTCTGCAAAGTTTCATTATTGACAGAGTACGCGTTTGGCGCAAACGTAGGATGAACAATTTTGCAAATTCTTTACGTTAAATACAGTACTGAACTGGCTCAATTTTTCAAAGAGGAACTTCAACATTTATGAAGTTCTTGTTACAACATGTACTGTGATTAAAACGTCTACACCATCACAGTTGTGTCCTTTCTCTAACTAACTGCAACTTTTTTTTTACAAAACATCTTGGGATTTCCATGGAATATATATATAAGTGTGCAGTATATACAATATATGCAAACCTATAGTCAATTCCGGTGCACACAGTTAGGGGACTACTTATCAGTGGTCTCCTTGCGTGTAACAATGAAGGGATGTTGATGATGATAAAGCTTTTGCTGTTGTTGTTATGATGGTGGTGATGATTAGAATACACAAAATGTATATGTGTGAATATACTGTCAAACAGAATTCAAGGTGCACACCCGAATATGGGCAAAATATAAATTTACAAAACGAGGATTTCACTGAGCGCACGCACACACGCACGCACGGACAGTGGTAATTATTAATGCCCACTAGCGACAATACTTAACGACATTACTTCACCATAATGCTTAGCAGAAGAGCTCAATACGAACTGACCATGCCTATCATTCGAATAAAGCTACTCGTCCTTTTGGATTTCCCGGTAGCTATATCCGTACGAACAAGATTACTGAATGTGTTGATTATGAGACTCTGGGGCTTCACTTACAATTACAGACGGCCTATTAATATCACACATCAGACCAGTCTACTGTCAGCCATAACTGAGAACCTCAAAATCACACCAAAAGGTGAACCAGTCATGTAATGTTAATATTGATTCTGCAATGATAACTGCAACAAATAATAGACATCATAGACTCCATTAAAAGTTAAATAAATAGTTTTCAGATTCTAAGAGAAAAAAGTAGGAATGGTATGAAGTTTGTGAGAAAAAGGAGAAACAAATATAAATAAAAACGGAAAGGTAGGAAAAGTAGGATAAGCAGAGTTATTCATGCCATTGCTCCTCCTACCCCGAACTTATAATGGTTGTCTCTAATGCTTCTTTTGTGTCAGCACATTTTTAAACATATATATAGAGAATATCATGTTAGTGCCTGATCACATCCAGTTTATCAGGTGAGGCTGAGAAACAAATGAAACACATTTTTTTTCGTGCCGAACCTGATAAACTGGATATGAGCAGGCACTAACATGATATTCTATTTTATCATGTTGATCGTTTAAAATCATTTAATTTACCTTTTTTTCCATTTTCTTCCCATTTTTTTCCGTTCAAAAATACCCAAACGTCATCAAATATACCCTGACATCATCAAAATATGTGCTGAAGTCATCAAAAGATGTGCACCTTATGGGATAGGAACGTAACTGCCGAGATAAAAAAAATTCTCAGGCACCCTGTTTCTCGGCAGAATTATGCAGATCGACATGATAAATATATATTTTAATATATCAGCTTAGTTAATCTTATGTTCTGCGTGATTAACCAACAATAACACGTATTGTGGCTTTAAAGTAGAATATCGCTTAAGCCGGTGCTAGGAGGCGTGAGAGGTGTTACATTTAACATTACCTCTCATGAACAGACTCAATAAAACCATGTCTGCTACATTTATATCTTGCTTGTGTTTGTTGCTTCCAAGGGATCTACTTTTCAGTATTTATTATCATTCATACTAACGTTTGTTTAGTGCTGTGTGGTGGCCGTAAAAAGTTGCCCCGACTACAAATCAGTAGTGTTATTATTTACTGGTCCTTTGAGAAGATCATGAAGCCCAATCTTTGTGGCTTTAAAGTAGATTATCGCTTTAGCCGGTGCTAGGAGACGTGAGAGGTGTTGCACTTAACATTACCTCTCATGAACAGACTTAGTAAAAAACGAGTCTGCTACTTTTATCTCTTGTTTGTGTTTGTTGCTTCCAAGGGATCCCATTTTCAGTATATATTACAATGTTTTTCTTCAGAAACTTCAAAAACCCAAAAAGAACGATATCATGTTTTTTGTTCAATATGCTAATATGTTCAATACTGTTAGTATAAATTCGACTCATGTACAATGTTTAAATATATAACACTTTGTATAACATACAGTCAGAGAGAGAGCAAAATATGTTAACACTTTATCTGTTTACACTTACAAACGTAAATCGTCTTAGAAACCAGGAACCATAAAGCAGCCGGAGATCTATAACCGCTATAACCGCAGACGATAATAAAGCAGGTGCTTCACCACGCAGACGATTGTTACAGAATATGCAATAGCATGTGTTGTTATCAAAGAATATGCATCTTCATTAATTCGAGGCAAATATATGCATCACGGATTTCTGATAATACGTTTTTATTTTATCTATATACCTAGAAGCAGCAATACATATGTCTGAGTGTGTTATTATGAGTAACACAAGGTAAATTAAATGGCTCACTGGTTGTTTAAATGGTGTTTTACGTCATTTTCACCATATTTTATTAGGCTATATATGATTGATTTTGTTTTTATTGGTAGAGGCATATCAAGAAATACCCATATGTAATTATGTACAGATGCTTTAGAGAGCACCTCTGTTACCACCTGCTTTAAAAGACCACAGTTTCTGTTCAATATTGTATCATTTAAATTAAAATGAACCTGTATTAAAGGACCACATTGGTTAAGAAATCAATTATCTCGTTCTTTCAGTGGTCTCTTGATACAGACTTGACTATATATAAAGTTTGACTCTTTATAATATTTCAGTGTGTGTCATATCGACCTATTTGTAGCACCTAGAGCTTTGTTCACACTGGTATTTATATTATATAATTATACGACAATAAGGCTGAATGTCCACGGTGGAATGTCCCACTCATGTTTCCTTTTTGATTTATACGGTTCATTTCCTAAAATATTGTTAAAGGGAGTACATCAGGATTTTTCTAGAAATATCTTAAATTATAGAAATGCTCCAATTCATGATAAAACCATTATATCCATCAAAATATGATGTTCGAACCACATGGTTAAGGTTTAAACTTCGAATACACCATATAGCTAGGACGGAATCGGGCATACAATGCTGAAATTAACCCTGGTGCGTAACCTAGGATAGTACATATTACTGTACAGAATGAATTTCCTTGTAACTAAGGGGTCATTTTTAGGATCATTCATTATGTTTAGGCGCTTTAAAATAGAAGATATCATTATTTGTCAATTTTAAGTCGGACCCCTAGACCCCTTTGAAAAGCCTGATGTACTCCCTTTAATATCACTTACTGTCTGCCGTATGATTATATATATAGCTTCGAGTGCACCTGATGGGTATAATCTGCATCTGTATATGTATAGTACACGTTTCCGTCACAATTGACGATAATAGATCAAATAAAAGATACGTTACGGTTTATCATATTTGGTTCACATTTACTGCATGCACTTTCGTGCATATGCACCTAGACTGGTAGTCTGGCATCAGTCCTTAATATTATAACATTTTAACTATAACCTTTTAACTATCATAATATAATTTATTTAGCACTGAAAGAGGCAAATATCTCCACTTATGACTTGTAGAGTCTTATCTCAACAATGTTGACTGGAAAAATCCATTCAACATCCGGACAACCTAGTGGCTGGTAATATGGATTTCCCTAGTCTATAAATTTAGCCATGGAGAGAAACAGAGCTTGAAATAAAATAATAAGTATTATTTTACTTTTTAATTAGTTTTACTCTGAACGAGTTCCTTGTCACTCATTCATTTTGAATCTGATGAGTTAATACTCATTACTCTCGAACATGATCTACAGCTAGGTATATATATTGTTATATATCGGCCTATTTATTGTTGTATAACCTATATATTGTAATTTATCGGCATACATATTGTACCACTATTAAACAATTAAAAACATATAACGTTAAAACTGCAGGCGTAATTAAATTAGCAAACACAAGTAGGCACGTGTAGGCATATACTGAAACGCTTGTTTCGAGACTGCGCATGTCTATTTTTACGTTTTTTGAATCAGATGATAAAACTGAAATGTTAATTCAATTACAGTATGCAGACGCGATAAATACATATATATCCCTTTCTATGACATTAAATTATTAAAATGCTTAATTTATTTAGTAATCAACTCACCATAAATGAGCCGCTATCCTTTAAAACCATCTTATATCCGTGGTGCAAACATCACAATGAGTTTGGAAGCATAGCAACTTCTGAATCTGAAAATGTATGACTCATTCCTTGTACCTTGAGTTACCTTTCGTCGGGATTGAATAGGCATTTTATGTTGGAACCTACTTTATTGATTACTGAGTTTGTTTGTTTGTATGGTGTTTTACGTCATTTTCAACACATGTAGGGTTATATATGACGGTCGATTTTTTTTGTGGTGGAGGCAGACCATCCACTTTTCCTGGGTAGAACCAGTACTGTACACCTCCCGCCATCCGTAAGAATCGACACTTCTTCATTTACAAGTCGAGCTCCCAGTGGGATTCGAACATGCAGCGTCGTGAACCATTCGGCCACGCAGACGCTTAATTATTGAGTTAGATGCATGCTTTCGATGCAACCATTTTCTTCAGTTTTACGCTTTGCTGAATAACGTGACAATTTCTTAATTGTTAAAATTTCACTTCATGGCCTCTAATACTTAAAATGACGTTCTAACGGTTGAAGGACGTGGCGTCAGAGGTTTATAGCTTTTTCAAAAACTGTTTAATAGCCAATCGGCAGTGAGTATTTTCATAAACCATGTTAGATATAAGTTTTAACCTTAAAGGCCGGGTTTCACTTGTTATACTGGCGGACGTCACTTATATAATGCACATGCTGTTATAAGTGCTAGCTCTGCTGAAACCTACACTCTCTTATCTCTACTGTGCTGTGAGTGGCTAGAAGCACTAGGGGTAAGTTTTGTAGCTGACAACAAAATATATTTTTTTAGGATGTAGCACGTTTAAGTATCGAATGGATTCATATGATCAAATCTCCATATATTCAAGAACAGTTGTGCCCAATTTCAATTAAATCAGTGCGGTAGGGATATCTAAAATCCTCTCTTCAACAGCAATGCAACGCAATAAAGTAGACATTTTCCCTTGATTCTGCTGTTATAGTATGACTCCGGCCTTTAAACGATTTTTTATTAGATTTTATAGAAACGATCCATTTCCCAGCAGTCAAGATGTTCCATCATACTTTAAAGTGGGAATACCAGGCTTTGGGGATAAATTTGTTTAAAACAGTACAAAGCTATCAAATGATCAATCGTGAAATGTTTTAATATTATTTTATGACAAAAAATGGTCTATTCAGACAGAAGCAATTTCTAAACCTGGAGATTTCGCAGGTTCAATCTGGTGCTTTCGCAGGTTCAATCTGGAGTTTTCGTAGCTTCAATCTTGTGATTTTGCAGGTTCAATCTGGAAATTTCGCAGGTCCAATACGGAGATTTGACAGGTTCATAATTTTTCTGAAAAGCCAGTTGTGTATACTGTTCTACTAGGAACATTATAGAACTGATGCCAAATCTCCACCGTTGTGTGAGATCACCTGACGAACATAGGCTACAACTTAGATTTATGTATATTCTGACCCAATGAACTAATGAAGAAAATATAAATATTTATTGAAACCATAAAACATGACTTATATTACATATTGCACCCCAGGTGGCGGTATGAGGCACGGCAGGCCACGAAGGACCTGTCCGTACTTAAACTGATAAGGGGGTAATACAAGGGGCACCTCGGGGTTATTTCTGTAGTTAGGTACACAGTACTGGGTTTATCTATCAAACTGGTAGCAAATCGCTCTAAACCAAAACACTCGGTCCACTTCCAACGGTCTTTCCTGTGAGCAGTAATTATTGTCAGACTATGGGGGTCATGCTTGCATAGAGGCAAATGAAACGTAGACTGGGTACAATACCGGGTACCATGCTTTACCCGATACGACAACGGCCGTAAAAACAGAATTTAAACGTATTGGGTTTTACGGTGCAACAACACAAATGGTTATATGGCGCCAGAATGAATGGCCATTAAAGACGTACACTCCATTTATAATTCATAGACCATTTTTGTGTTGGTTGTGATTTCTTAAATGAAACAATAGACAAGTTCTCGGAATTGGTCACCACACAATGTTGGACCAATGGAATTGTTCATTTGGATAAACGCGACATTTTCTGGTTTATTATTTGATGTGAATTTATATCGTTCACATTTACTTGCTGAATTGTCTTATTATGTAAGAGATGAACACTAAACAAATATTACTGATTTTTGCTGCCTTATATGAAATAGATGAACACGAAACAGTTTATTGCTGAGAATGTTAGCTGTCTTATATGAAATAGATGAACACTACAACACTAAACCATGTATTGCTGATTTGTGCTGTCTTAATATAAAATAGATGAACACTAAAACATACTGCTGATTTGTGCTACCTTATATGAAATAGATGAACACTAAAACATATTGTTGATTTGTGTTGCCTTATATGAAATAGATGAACATTAAAACATATTGTTGATTTGTGCTGTCTTAATATGAAATAGATGAACACTAAAACATATTGTTGATTTGTGCTACCTTATATAAAACAGATGAACACTAAAACATATTGCTGATTTGTGTTGCCTTATATGAAACAGATGTACACTAAAACATATTGTGATTTGTGCTGTCTTATATAAAACAGATGAACACTAAAACATATTGTTGATTTGTGCTACCTTATATAAAACAGATGGACACTAAAACATATTGCTGATTTGTGTTGCCTTATATGAAACAGATGAACACTAAAACATATTGTTGATTTGTGCTACCTTATATAAAACAGATGAACACTAAAACATATTGTTGATTTGTGTTGCCTTCTATGAAATAGATGAACACTAAAACATATTGTTGTTTTGTGCTGTCTTATATAAACAGATGAACACTAAAACATATTGTTGATTTGTGCTACCTTATATGAAACAGATGAACACTAAAACATATTGTTGATTTATGCTACCTTATATAAAACAGATAAGTACGGGTACACTAAAACATATTGTTGATTTGTGCTGTCTTATATAAAATTGTTGAACACTAAAATATTTATTGCTGTGTTGTGCTGTGTTGAACACTAAACCATTTAATGCTGAGTTATGACGTTTTATAAGTAACTGTTAAACACAAAACTACTAATTGGAGTTGTGCGCAAGACTGAATGTACATGGACGTATGCCTGAAATACCATCTAAAACAATACTATGTTTTGCAGCAAAAGTAGTTAGCAACACAATTTACGTAATTTCTCACAGCAATAAATACTATACCAACACATGTTGTACCTGTCATATTACTTGTTTTCGTCTGCTTTGAGAACTTTACATAAAACAATGAAGTTCTCTAACGTACATACGTTTCGCAAAACATTAGAGGTTATGCTACAATATATGTTTATACCACAATAGCCTAAATACACACTATGCATCGTGTAATACCCGAGGATATACACAGCATATGTTAGTTATTGTGGTATAAATACAATAGAGCATGAGTCTTGCACGTGTACGGACGATAATGCACTTGCTAACGCTCGTGCATTATCTCCCCGTACACGTGCAAAACTCATGCTCTATCCTATACTTGTACCCATAGCTCTAATGGTTTTCCTTTGTTCTTGCTTATGATATAATTTTCATAAACCTGAAGGTCTGAGCATAAACCGTGCTATAACTGCCGGTATATTTCAGCCGTGCTATAAATGACAGATTCGGCAGTTATACCATGGTATACCCAATATTGCACGCGCGTAGTTGTAATGTTTACACACAACCTGTCATTCAAAATGTCGTTTACCGGCATTGAATGGCTATGGTACAAAACATTAACAGCATATTTTTCTCGTATGCGATGTATGCTGCACTCTCGGGCCTGCGGCCCTCGAGAGGCACTATAAATCGCATATACTCGAACAATTATGCTATAAATATTACATTGTTGTACATGATAACCGTTAGACTGGCTGTGTCCTTATGTTTCTTCATGTTTTTAACGCTGTGTCCGTATGTTTCTTCATGTTTATAACGCTGTGTCCTTATGTTTCTTCATGTTTATAACGCTGTGTCCTTATGTTTCTTCATGTTTATAACGCTGTGTCCTTATGTTTGTTCATGTTTATAACGCTGTGTCCGTATATTTCTTCATGTTTATAACGTTGTGTCCCTTATGTTTGTTCATGTTTATAACGCTGTGTCCTTATGTTTCTTCATGTTTATAACGCTGTGTCCTTATGTTTCTTCATGTGTATAACATTTGAGACAACTGAAGCTA